>BQNB010045026.1:29608-44536 GCA_026074375.1 Tanacetum coccineum
GGAAAAATGTAAAAGATTTTCAAGAAATTAAAAAGGTAGTTTTGGATGTAATAAATCATTCTTTGTAATAAATAATTATAAGCAAATAAGATTATCTCATTCAATACTTTCTTTTACCATTTCGATTATAAACATTTTGTAAACATTGAGGTTGACAAGTATTTCAGTAACAAGTAACATGAATTGAGTCATTAAAAGATAGTGTGACACATGTTACTCTCTGAACAAATAGTCCTACACACCGTATGTCTTATTTACTCTGCTGTCATTAGCATCCCTCTGTCACCATAACTGTTTACTCTTTGGACCTAGAGACAGTTACAACCATACCAATATTTAAGAGAAAGGATGGAATCAAATTAATTCCAAAGCAAATTCAGGTATGAAGTTACCTACATAAATGAAACAAGTTAACCTTTACGCTGCGTTCTCGAGTTTTAAACCACAAGAAAAGAAAGTAAGAGAAAAGAAAAGAAAGGTAAAGAAAAGAAAAATTTAAGTAGTTAATAAAAATATTTGTGTTCTTGAGTTGAAGGAAAAAAAAGGAAAAAAAGTTGATTCAATTACAATTATGCCCATGTTTGAAAGGTTTCAAGTTAAAAAAGCAAGGACAATTATGTCTTTTGACATGTAAAATATTACTTTCCTTCCATTTCCTCCCATTTTTGGGAGGAAAATTTTAGCCAACAATTTCCTTTCATTTCCTTTCTTTTTCTTCCTTAAAAAAACTTAAGAACACAAATTTGCTTAAGTATCCTTTCTTTTCTTTTCTTTTCCCTTCAAAATTAAACTTAAGAACAGAGTGTTAGAGCTAGTTAGAAACAGAGTTTATTAGTATGTACAGTAGCCAAATATTATATATTATGTTATCTAGTAATTGGCAAAAGTTTTTCATCTTTTATTAGTCCTTGCAATTAAAATTTCGAGTAATATCTGAAATGTGTTGTTCGGTTTATCTCTAGATTTGACATTGTATTATTTAGCTTCTAGTGTCTTTCTAGTAGCTTTTTTAGTTTATCTAATTCTGCCGTTTTAAAAAAATTTAAGGAAAGAAAGTAAAAAAAAATGAAGTGAAATAAAAAATGTTGTGTTCTCGACTATTACTTAAAAAGGAAAAAGAAATAAAAAGAGCTGAAAAAGAAAGGTCATTTAGTTGATTTTAAAGTAAAATGTTTCTTATCAAAATTTGACTGAAAATGGTTACTTCCAGTAGGGAAGGCAAAAAAATCCGAACCCAATGAGGAAATCTGAAACCCGAAGTTTTTGGGACGGTGTAAGGAATGCTTATCGGGTTACTGTGCAGGTTTTGGGAAATTAACGGGGATTTTTATCGGGTTCGGGCCGAGGAGCGGGGCACAACATCCCAACCCGCCCTGCCCCAAAACTATATATACATATAGGTCTATTATATTCATAATTTGTTATGTTAGTATATACGTAATAAAAGTAATATTATCAATTTTTTTACTTTTGTATCTTTGAAAGATTGCAAGTTGTGATTAGAAAAACTTCTTTTGTGTTATAATTTTATAAGAAGTTTTGATTTTTTAAGCGCGGTTTATCATTATTTATGCTTACTTTTTTTGATAAATTAATGTAATTAATATATTATTAACGAGTTCTATTGCATGCAACCATATTTGTAAAATATGATGTAAAGTTAATAATAAGTAAGAAATAACATGTATTTGATGAAGGATTGCGCCCGAAAAAGCGCCTAATTAGATCCTAACGGGGAATGAAGCGGGTTTGGGGTAACATTTCGCCCTGATAAGATCCCTAATGGGGATCGGAGCGGGTTTAGGGCGCGATTTGCTAATCGGGGTTGAGGATGGGGATGACCGCCCTGCCTTAAACCCGCCCCATTATCATTCTTAACTTTTTTAATTTCTTTACTTTTTTTTGAACGACGAATTTATTAAAAACGAACAGGATGCTAGAAGAGAATTATAAGCAAAGAGTACAAGGATTTTTAATCCAAGTAACCCAATTTAGTTTAGAATTACAACGATTAGAACACCAATTAAAAGAAATTTGAACCAATTCATCAAAAAGAAGCTCCCTACGCGGATTCGTAGCACCAAAAGCAGTTGACTCCTGAAGCGCCAAATTAACCACTACTTCACATAACAAACACCTTCCAAGATCTCTTTCAGCCCCTTAGAAAGCCTAGTGGAATTAAGTCATAGAAGCCAATCATCATAAGAGGCTAAAACAATGTCCTCGAGCTCATACCAATACATAAGTTTCCTCCATAATTGATGAGCTATAAGACAAGAAAAGAAGATATGGGAACCGGATTCGACAGAGGCATGACAAAGAGGGCAAACAATAGACAAAATATCAGTACCTTTAAGGGAAAGATTCAACCGAGGAGGTAGCTTATCCAAACGAACTCTCTAAGCAAACACATTAATCTTAATGGGCATGACTTTAACCCACCTTGTGGCGACTTCCTCCTTTGGAAGAATCGAATCATCAATAAGATGCCGAACAGATTTAACCGAAAACTCACCTATAGCTTCTAACGACCAGACCCAACGGTCAGGGATATTTGTCAATATTAGACCATTCATGCGGGATAAAAGAAAACCGAGTTGTTCTTCCTTAGCGCCACCTCTAGGAGGCCGACGAAAAGTATCAACCATGAAAGCATGATTAATTTTTTCGACAACTGTTATTTGTTTGTAGTTATCCAAAGCATAAAGTCTCGAAAATTTATGCTTTAACGCCAAATCATCTAACCAAGGATCCTCCCAAAACAAGGTGTTTAACCTGTTGCCCACCTTTTTGCGCATTAAATCTAAAAGATTAATGCCTTTTGTGTGAAGAACAGTGACCTCACGAATAATATCTAACCGAGGAGAGCGTTTAGACAAAGAACTTGGAGAATTAAGAGCACCGTCTTCACCATAAAAAGCTTTTATGAATCTCGTCCATAGACAAGAACCATGAGAAAAAATATCGCCAAACCCATTGAAAGAGAAGAGCTCGATTAAGCTAGAAACTCCGAGGCCACCGTATTTCTTGGAAGCTAAGACCTTAGTCCAACTAATCTAAGCTATTTTTTTTTCTGACCCGTGTACTCCATTAAAAAAGTTTTTTCAAATCGATTCCAAAAATTTTATCACTCCGGAAGAAACTTTAAATATAGACATATGGTATAAATGAATAGATGTTAGAACCGATTTAATTAAAGTAAGACGACCACCTATTGAAAGGGTTTTAAGCTTCCATTTGGATAAGCGGGAGGACACTTTAGCAACCACGTCATCCCAAGATTTTATTCTTGACATCGCACCTCCAACCTTAACTCCAAGATGAACAAAATGAGTGGTAAAAATCGAACAACCTATACTTGTGGCCGCTGCGTCGACTTCTTCTGGACGAGTGCCAATTCCTATAAGTTTACTTTTATGAAAGTTTATTTTTAGACTCGAAGCCAAGTGGAATACTTCAAGACATTTACTTTTCTTTAATGACAAAACTCGAAAACACATAGTTGGGTCATGCATATAAGATGTTAAAATATAGTAGTTGCCCAAAAGACCGGGCTGGGTTAACTAACATATTCTAACATCTAATAAGGCAACAGTTATTAAGTAATATTTTTGTTTCACTTATATATACATATGCAACTAGTTATAAGATCTGTACACGCATGAAGTTTTTGCATATTTTTTTTATTAGAAAATTTACAAAATTTTCCTCTATAATTTTAAAGATTTCGGTGAGAGACTTCCATGAAGTAATAAGATGATATAATAAATCAAAAGAAAAGAATTAGGAATCAAGACAATGGGAATGTTTGAAAGTAAAAAATCAAGATTCTAATGAAGATTAGCATGGTGTTAGCTCACTGTGTTTGCTTTGAATTCAAGTAAACAAATCAAAATTAATATTTGGATGGCTTGAGATAATGATTTGAGACTAGATGATCTTGTAATATTTTAAATATGTTAGACATAAGTTTTATATAATCATTTGATGGATAAGTATTCTCACACAAGATTTATAAATGTTATGAAACATGGTAAAAAAACATTTTTTAAATACTAGCTCTTATTTAGTTTTTTCTATTTGATTTAAGTATATTTAACCACTTTAAACTCATTTAGTTAATTGTTGACAAAATTCATACATAAAATTTAAAGTGAGGGATGAATTGTTATTCGGTGAATAGTATAGGGGGTAGTTGTTGGTGTGTATATTTTCACTTGTGTTGTACACTTGTACGTGCCTTCCCTGCAAAGAGACGAGTTAGAAAAAAGGAAGAGAGTAACAGAAACGTTTTGTGGAAAATGCAGCATGGGGTCTTTCGTTTTGTTTATATTTATATAGGTAAAGTATTGCTATGCATTTATTTTTAATCAACAATTTTTCGTAGTTATAATGAGTATCTCAAGATATATTTTTTGACTAAATTTGAACCTACAACCTCAGCGATAAACTAACATAATTCTACGCCAAAAGCATCGGATATAAAGCATTGCATCTATACGCAATTTAACCGTCTTTTATATATATTAAAAGCCGGAGTTTAATGTTATATTTCAAATAAAATGGGTATGTTTGGCAAAAATAGCAGTAAGCTGTATGATGTAAGCTGTAAACTGTAAGCTGTAAGCTGCAAAGCTGTTAACATGAGCTACAAGCTGTATCTTTTTTTCAATAAAAGTGTTTGGTAAATTAGCTGTTGACTGTAATTATAAGATATAAAATAACTTAAAAGGACATATTTAAATAGATTAAAATATGGTTTGAGGGTATATTAGTAATTTACAGTTTTAACAGCTCCTAACAATTCTAAAAGCTTCATGAATCATCTTTTCATTTAGGAGCTACTTGTTTAAAATAAAAGCTTAAAGTTGATACATTAAAACATAGCTATTTGTTATGAAAGATGTTATTTTTATAACAAAAAACTTACAGCTTCATAAAAAGCTTTAAAAAAGCTCTTGCCAAACAAGTCCAGACTTAATAAAAAATTACTCAAATGTATATAAGAGTAAAATAAGTAAAAGAAAACAAATAGAAATATAGTTTTTCACTTGATTAAAGAAATAAATATAAAAAATTACTTACTATTTTTAATCAACTCATTTAAGAAAAAAAAACAATAAATACAAGCAAATTCCAAACACCACTATATGGGAGGCTAGAGAGAGAGACCAAAGAACAAAACAAACCAATAAAGAAAAGTACAAATACTAGAATAAGAACATAGCAACTCTTTATATATTCTCATACAACCTCTCTCTTTTCCCCTGTTCTTACTTCTTCCAACCAAAAATTTCAATATATGCTTCTTTAAGGTCTTCAAACAAATGGGTTCTTTTAAATAGCCCATATTCATTAATATAAGAAACAAGCTTGAAGATACAATATAAAGAAATTTAACTATGAAGAATAGAGATCAACAAGCTTCAAGAAGCCTTATATCACAAAAATGGACACTTTTACTATGTATTGGCTGTTTTTGTGCTGGATTACTCTTCACCAATAGGTACACACATAATTTTTGATTATTTATATACAAGTTTTATATGAGTTTGTTTAAGTTAAGTTGTTTATGTGATTTTTTATATTTAGAAAAAGATGCATATGGACTAAACTCATATGTGGTAATATATATTTGATGTTTCAGTTATACTAGTTTTAGTGTAACTTTATTTATTTTTTGGTATTGTAACTTTATTTATTTATTTTTTGGTGTTGTATGATACATGGGCTTTCCTTATATAGTTGTTTTCTGAGATATTCTGTACATGAGTCCCATTTTTTGTAACAAATTTGCAGATCTAATTTATGATATCTAGTACTATTGTATATTTGTATTCATGTTCTACTAGTGTAAATTTGTTAATGAAGAAATGGTTCCCATACTTCCATCATTGGTTTCTGCAATTTGATCATCATCTGTACTTTGATATGAAACACAAGGGATCATCATTGCCTGATTTAGAAAGATTTTGTATTTTGACAATTTTACCCTTACCTCTGAAACAATCTTAGTGGGTCTTTTTGTCATATGATAACTGTTTCTTGTGTAACAAATTGAATTTTGGTGGTTTTTTTTTGGGTGAAAACAAAAGTTACTGAAATCATGATTTATAAGTGCTTCAAAATTGATGTTGCATTTTTAAGTTATTAAGAAATTGTTTATAACAGAATGTGGACAGTGTCTGACTCTAAACTTATTACAAGACCGACTTCTTTAGAATCCGAAGGCCTAAAGTTGGTATCAGAAGGTTGTGATCTAAGAAAGGTATGTATATATTTGTTTTCAAGAAGTCTTGAAACCATAATCCCATTTATTATCTATGTCTGTAAATTTGATTGTGTTGGGGTTGTTTAGTCATTACAGATGAAAAATGTGAAGCGCGATCCAAAACAGATATTCACGGAGGTATCAAAAACTCACCAGGCTATACAGTAAGTATTAATTTGTAAAATATTAAAAAAAAAATCATCTTATAAGTGAAATACATGTTTTCACAAGTATTTTTTTTTTGTTGTTAAATAAATTATAGGACATTAGATAAAACAATAGCGAGCTTAGAGATGGAATTAGCTGCAGCTCGGTCCATGCAGGAATCTATTGTGAATGGATCTCCGATATCAGAAGAAGACACGAGGAGTTCAACAGAGAGGAAAAAGTATTTAATGGTTGTTGGTGTTAATACTGCTTTTAGTAGTCGAAAGAGAAGAGATTCAGTACGGGCTACTTGGATGCCTCAAGGTTCATGAGAGTCCATTAAATAATTTCTTAAGTTTCTTTTCTTCTTTTGTGCAATCTCTAATCTCTGAATTTTTTTACTGTGAAATTTATAGGTGAAAAACGAAAGAAATTAGAGGAGGAGAAAGGCATTATAATGCGTTTTGTCATTGGTCACAGGTGCGTTTTGATCCACTAGATATCACTTTCGTTACAATTAAACCATCATTTTCTTCCAAAGTGTGTAAATAAGCCTTTCTTCTTGGAATATATACGCTAGTGACAGATAGTTTGTAACAATGACGGAAAAAGTAAATTCACTCCAAACATATCAAAGTAGTAAACTTTTGGAAAAGCTACGATAAGTTGATAACATAAACTTTTCAGAATTCCATGTGCCTCGGTTTTTCTGTTGTTACTTACCCTACTTAGAGCTTTTCATTTGGCTTGACCTTTATGGCTTTAAAGTTCTTTTGATTTAAAGTACGCTTGACGATATGTATCTGCATAGATGTAATGTAATCAAATGGAACTTGAAAAAGTAGGTATGGATGTTAAATGAACTAATTTACTTCATTGATTGTTTTAATTAGTGCCACGGTAGGGGGCATATTGGACCGAGCTATTGAAGCTGAAGACAGAAAGCATGGAGATTTCTTGAGGCTGGTACAAATTTCTTTAGTATATATATGTATCCTATTCAGTTCAATAATTTGCTTTGATTTATATTACCAATAGTTAACGATTGTTGACATTAATATGAGCAGGACCATGTAGAGGGATACTTAGAATTATCCGCAAAGACAAAGACTTATTTTGCAACCGCTGTTACCATGTGGGATGCAGAATTTTATATCAAGGTTGACGATGATGTCCACGTGAACATAGGTAACTTTGACCTCTTCTTACTAAGTGATTAAGAGTTCATATAATGCAAGAGTCGGATTTTAAAAACCAAAATTAGTCTCTAATCATTACAATGATTGTATTTTGACTTTTTGTTTTGTAATCTTATGTGTAGTAAGTCAATTTCACAACCTAACTTTTTTTATGTTGTTTGCAGCCACATTAGGTCATACATTAGTTAGACATAGGAAGAAGAAAAGGGTATATATCGGATGCATGAAATCTGGTCCGGTACTTGCTCAAAAGTAAGTCGAACAGTCTTCTTGAATTAAATAGTATTACGTAAACTTTCAACTTGCTTTATTGTTTTAATAAACATTTTGATGGAACAGAGGAGTAAGGTACCATGAACCAGAACATTGGAAATTTGGCGAGTCAGGAAACAAGTATTTTCGTCATGCCATAACTAGGACCAATTATAACGTCATTCAAAATGATTTGCTACTTAAATCTCATTAAACCAGTTAAGTCTCGCTTGCTCAAGAACAAAACTCCGTTTATTTCTTTATTTAATTGTTTCTACATTCATTGTTGGTTTTCTAATTTGTGCTCCAAAAATCAACTCAGACATGTATTACACAAGTACGCAAATGAGGACGTTCTTTAGGGATCCCTTGGTTTATATAGTCGGGCTTGATGGTTGAGCAATTGACATGATCGAATAGGATTATACTGTAGCGGACTCCGCCCTGAGTATAAACGTTATCTCTAACGTTCCTCTATTTTATTTTTAAGTGATAATAGCGCAAAATAACAACATAGTTGCACACATCTTATCAACTATAGCAAGCTATCTAAAATAATTATCATAAATAACATAACACATTCTAATTTCGGCTATCTACAACTTTTTTCTGTAGATTGTGAGTGGAAAGCTCAGGCTGGGAAACAGATGTGATAGCATCTTTTGACTATGGACATGCAAACGGGATTTCTGTCTTCTCTGTAGACAAGAATACAAAAGGAAGTTCCATAGACGTGTGTGAAGGGGGGGGGGGGGGGGGGGGTGAAAACGCTGTTTGGTCACTAAATTTTTGAGAGATTACCCTTATAATCAACGTCTCTTTCTAAATTTGGGCAAAGGAAAAAATACGATCAAGAAACTGAAGCCAGGTTTTGTAAAGAACACAAAAATGTATATTTTGACACCATTGAAGTGGAGAATGGAAAGGAGATGCCCTGCTATGCAACATTTCTTAAAAATATTACAAGCAAAGAAATGCAAGCAAAAGCAAGAGGCTCTTTGTCCATTTTTTTAATTTTCTATTTTGGTATTAATAATTCCACTTGAACAGTTTTAAGGTAATATAGTTCAAGTTGTAACTTGTAAGTCACATAGTGCATTTTGATTCTTATATAAAATATAAACACATTATCATTTTTTTATTCAGATAAAAAAATATACTTTTCAGGTAAGTTGAATAAAAAAAGTTGTGGGGGTAAACTTACAGGGTCAATATTTTCTTTTTTCGCCTTTTATACTTAGTTTCAAAATTATTGTCACCAGATAAAAAAACACATTTATTATAGATTTGTTTTAAAAAAAGATAGGTTTGTCATTTAACAATTATTTAATGTTTTATTTGATTTTATAAAAAAACAATTATGATTAAAAGTAATACAGTAAACTTAAGCAATTATAACTACCATTTATAATAGTAGATAATTAATTTAGTACAAATCAAAAAGAAAAAATAGACAATAAATTGAGACGGATGAAATACTATTTTAACTTGTAACATCGAATTAATACGCTTGTAAAAATTAGGATTGGTTCATATATTATCTTACTTTGAACATTAATTTCATATGTACTCAAAGTGCAACCGATGAATGCATAATGTACAATGATTTAAAGCATGTTTGAGTATGTATGAAATTTTCATTTTTAAGGAGGGTAAAATTGCCTCTAAAAATTATTATTTACATAAGAATAACATCTAACTTGAATTCACTTAAATAAGATAAAACCACCGCCAAATGTTATAGTGGTTATTTTCTTAGCTTTAAAACAAGAGGTCAATGGTTCAAACTTTTGCTCAAGTGTGTATAAATTTATAGAGGTGGCCAAGGGAACGATCGGAAACTCAGAGATTAACTCGCGAGGCCACAGCGTCCAATCAGAGTGTAAAAGACTATACCTTTCTTCCCCCCCCTCCGATAAGCTGAATCATTAAAATCACATCCCGTTTTATATATTAGTTTATTATTTTTTATTATAATATTTTTTTTAATTTTTTACATAACGTTAGATGAGAAGTCTAGACACTAGTTGTGCTCCCACCCTTTTTTAAATACAGAAACTCACTCTATTATTGTTATACTTAAATATTATTATTGTTATACTTAAATAAGATAAAAATATGTTTTTTATTTATTACTTTTTTAAGGTAGTGATAGGTGACATACAACTACAAGTAGATGGGTCGACACTTTATACCAGACATCTTAAATGTAGTCTTGTGAATCTTGTGGGAGTGTGGTTTTCTTTTAGACTTTGTTGTGTCGACTAGGAAAATTTAAAAATATTGGTCAAAAATATATTTATAAGAAATGATTAGGTGTGGAATGTATTAGAAGAAAATTATAGTATTGTGGGACTTGAAAATACCAACTGAAAATGTGTTTGGTGGACAACAATTGCCTGTGACATGTGACCTAAAATAGTAGCCATCAAATTGTTAGTTGAGCCACCAATTAAAATGATTTATTCCCTATATAAACAAAAATCAATATCATCGACATGTGAAAAGTATGGGCCAAAAATAATTCTCTGGATGTTTTAACGAAAAATATCATAATCATAATACATTTATATAAGTCGGAAAGTTTGAAATAAGCAACAATAAGTGAGCTTATGAAATATAAGCCCAAAAGCAAATAAGCTATTAGCCCGCTATATAAGCCGAAACGAACAACAGCCCCATAGTTATCACAAAAGATTTGAGCATCAATAAATTAAGGCATGAGTGATAACACGAATGCTAATAGTGGAACTAATATTGCTTCCATGCTTCACAATTCATTTTACACATGTTATAAACTACGAAGGTTAGATTAATTGTGAATATTACACTAATATAACTATGCTTTTTTTCCTAGCATAAAAATACATGTCTGTCTGTATAAAAATGGCACAAACTTGTGGAATTTATCAAGGATATTTCTCATGGAATTCCTTCTTTTCCCCTTTCCCCAAAACATGTTAGGAAAATGATGCTGTATAGATTAGAAACCTGTAAAACCTGCTAGTGCAGTGTGCTTATATAGCCCGTTTTTAAATTTAAATGAAATATTCCGACGCGGCCTATAGAGCAAAGAGTTACATAATGCAGGCTTTCGAAAAAAAATTATTGATATAAAAGGTATCCACAATTTATAAAAGATAGGAGATAATTGCAAATTTTATCTAAACATTTAACATACTATTACTCAACTAAGAATAGTTTCTCATTTAAACATAGTTTTCTCGAAAACAAAATACGTGTACACATCATATACAATTTTTAAAGGGTACAAATTTTAAGACCCTAAATTTCTTTGAGATTGTCATGTGCGAGAATCAGCCCCATCCCGCACACCTTCAAAGACGACCTTGCTTATAGCTTAATAGAAAAAAACAATTATATAAAACCGAAAAAATTAGGCCCATACTTCATGAGATTAGCAGTCTAGCCCAGTTTCTTTTGACCCAGATCCGAGAAGTGTTTCTAACAAATACTGTAACCAGGCTTAGGCCCAACTCTTTTGTAGTGCCAACTGCCAAGAAATTAGAAAACACCCACAGCACTCTCCATTCATTATTGCGACTCAGTTTGTATTTATCTATAAACAAAAAAGCACTTCTTGTCTTTTTTGTTTGCAGGAGGAAAAAGGTTACCAAAGAAGTGTGTTTGTTTTTTTGCAGACATAAGTGCTAAAAAACACTTCTTACTTCTTTAATATTTCAGACATAATCTTTCACTTCTTTCCACTTTTTCAACACTACCACCACCCAATTTTTCACTTTTTTACGTTTTCGTCTGTTTTTTACGTTTGCATCCGTTTTCTTACGTTTTGTACGTTTTCGTACGTTTTGGTACGTTTTCGTCCGTTTTTTATGTTTATTCATCCATTTTTTTACGTTTTTAGTGTCGTCCGTTCTTTCTGTCGTTTCGCGTACCGTTTTCTACTTCTTTTCACGGCCGTTTCATTTCGTTTTCGTCTGACATTTTTAAGTTCTTCCGCGTCTGATTTTTCCGTTCGTTTTCCGTCTGTTTTTCCGTCGCGTATTGTTTGTATGTTTTCTTTACGCATATCTATTTCGATACGTTACATCTTAACGTTTTCCCCTCACCGCAGTGAATTTTTAACATTTTCGTCCAAAACAATATCTATCTCTTACGTTTAGTCCGGTTTTTTACGTTTTCGTCCGTATTTTTACGTTTTCGCCTGTTTTTTAAGTTTTCGGCCGATTTTTTACGTTTTCGTCCGTTTTCTTACGCTTTCGTCTATTTTTTACGTTTTCGTTCGTTTTTTACGTTTTCGTCCATTTTTTTTCTAAGTCTCTTTCCTTATTTTCTAACGTCTGCATCTGCTTTTTTTTACGTTTCATCGTACGCTGTTCGTAGGGTTTTAAACGTATAAGATACGTCCGCGTTTTTTAACGTTTTCGTTCACTTTCTTTGGAAGCGGACGAAAACATAAAAAACATACGAAAACGTGCAGAAACAGACGCAAACGTAAAAAAAAACAAATGAAAGCGTGCAAAAATGGACGAATACGTAAGCAACGTACAAAAACATCAAAAAAGCACAAGAAAACGTAAAAAACATAAGAAAATGTACGAAAACGGATGAAATCGGATGAAAACGTAAAAAACAGACGAAAACTTAAGAAAACGTACAAAAAAGGATGAAATCCGACGAAAAGGTAAAAATCGTACGAAAACGTAAAAACAGACGAAACTTAAAAAAAACCAGAAAAAACGGACGAAAATTGCTAAAACAACAGGACGAAACAAACGCAAAAAATGTACCGAGAAAACGTAAGAAAGGGGCGACGAAAACAGTAAATAAACAACGAAACGTAAAAAAAACTGACGAAAAGGTAAAAAACGACAAAACGTAAAAAACGGAGTAAAAAGTAAGAAACACGAACACGTTAAATACCAGAAGAAAACGTAAAAAAAATATACACGAAAATGTAAAAACATCTAAAAAAAAAGGCGTCAAGACTTAAAAAACTGTAGACGAAAACGTAAAAAAAACAAGGAAAACGTATTAAAATGAAATGTTTGCCACCTCAATAACACTAGTGAAAAAGATCAAGAAAAAAAATGAATAGATAAGCCAGTACTTTAATAGAACAAAAAATCAAGCACGGTTTTTTCTTCAATGCCAGATAAAGACTTTAGATGTAACTATCTTTTTCCTGCATAAGATGTTTGACAGCTGAAAGGTAAAACCTCTAAAAACAAAATGAAACATTTGCTACAAAGTCTTTTGGAGGAGCAGTCTACCATACTTTTCAAGTTTAATCCCGAGATACAGTCTCATCGAATCTACCTTCTAATCTTCTCCATATGTCCACACCACCGCCAGGCGGAAAAGCGCAAGGCGTAAACAAGAATGGATAACATCACAGAACCAACACGATGTCTCCTAATAGAGAATACTAAAAATAGGAAAGCTAACGTATAGCAAAGACCACACAGTGTCATAACCAATACCCATAACCTAGGCAAAACCTAAAAGGGCGTCTTTATTGATGAAAAGGAAGTTTCTCGTCAATAAGAGACATGCAAATTATATATCCATACAATGCGCTAAACATCTACATCTAAACTTCATTCAAGAATCATCTTAGGTCTCTTTCTAGCCACTCATACTCACAGATCTTAATGAATACCTCAATGACCTTACACACCTGAAAATGAATTGCTTAACACACGTCAACACAATGGCTTGGTGAGAGTCAATAAGGTTTTAAAATCACTACAAATCAATCTTTTAAATCCAAATTACTAGTGACTTATCAAAAAAATATAGGACAATTAATGCAACAATTCAAATGGACGATTCAACTCACTAACATGCAATCCACATACTATAGGCACACGTTACCCCCCTGAGATCCTTTTCAACAAACTGTGTAGCAAACGTCTTTACCCATCCCCAGATCCATTTCAACAACTAGGTAACGGAGCGTTACCACCCGATCCATTTCAACAACTGGTAGGCACGTTACCACCCCGAATTCCATTTCAACAACTAGGAATAGAACGTTACCCCCGATCCATTACAACAACTGGGTAGGAACGTTACCCCCGATCCATTTCAACAACTGGGTAGGAACGTTACCCCCGATCCCATATGTCACTTACGCACCTAAGAGTCTACCAGCTGGAACTTATAGTTAGGCCTGGACCAAAACATCATTGAGTATTATTTCAACCCTTCAGTTGGATTTGATTGAGTAGTAAACACCACTCTCCAACCGAACTCACATACCTCAAAACAACTCCAATTGATCACAAAGCCATGAAGCGTATCACATCACAACCAATAACCACATAACACATAATCACAGCAACTAAAAATATTTAAACTCATAGCATCATTTTCACCCCAAGAAAACATAAGAAAAGGGGCTATGAAACTCACCTGATGCTTAGCTTCCAAATGAATCCAACAACGCTTCACAAAACTTCACGGATAATCTAAACAATTAAGCACACAATAAGTTACCACCAATTAGGTATTCAACCCAATATGATGTAACCTCAACTATGATGGATATATAAGCTATCTACCATAGTTCTATACTTGATTTCACCCTTTTCCAACTCTTATATATGCCATTTATACTTCAATGTTACACTTTAAACTTTCTGGTTTTAAGCAGAATTTTACACTCACTTACGCGTCCTAAACGCACCACTTAAACACTCCCATAATTCAAACCAAAATTCATCATGCTACTTACATGTCTTATGAACCTCTTCTAGCTCTCCCAAAGTTATTACCATTTTACAAATACCCTTTAGAAATTCCTTAATCCAATATGTCTAGAATTCGTCCAGAATCTGACCTTCTAAAAGTATGACATTGGTTAACCAACTTAGACCTTAGCCAAAATTCAGAAGACACACACAATATATGAACTAACTTCCACGTGACTTAGAGCCTCTAACTCAATGTCTAAGTATTTTTAGAAAAATAAAAGTCAAAACTGAAATTCGTCAGATTTTGTATTGACCATTTGACCCACTTCCCGACCACAAAAACTTATGAGGCCGGATTTTCTAGAAAGTAGACACTCTG
>BQNB010045027.1:2252-44535 GCA_026074375.1 Tanacetum coccineum
GTATTTATATATTATATATATTCATATGTGTTGAAAAGGAACGGATCAGTGATCATTCTTTGATTATACAAGATATAACAGAAAATTTTTGAATTCAAGAGATAGACACAGAAATAATGGAATGAGAGATCCAATAAGAAGCTTAGTGTTTCTAAGTATAAAGATTTAAGAAAATCAGATGATAAAAGAATCATAGTAATCCCGGATAAAGATATTAGTCATCATACTACAGGATATAGGATAGAGAATCTTGACATATACTATTGGTATTATGAAATAGCGAGGTATAATGGAATCTCTACTGTATTAGATCATAAATAACTTGTGTATGTAATTTACATAGCAAAATTTGACAAGCGACATTATTTATACCACACAACCAGTGGTTAGATTCTAGAAAGCTGTAAATGACACAGATCTAATATGATGGTTCTCCCTTGTTGTTTTTGAGTTCTTGGATCTTGTTCAAAAGTCCCTTGATGACGAACCTGGATATCCTCCATGATTATTTCCAGAGATGAATATTCTAACAAGCATCTGACTCATTAGATTCCTCAGGGACTGGTTCACTTCCCGGTGGTCGCGGTATGATCCATAATGAGTTATCTAACTTTGCGAAGATAGACTTATCAAAGGGATAGTCTGGTGGTGGTATAGTTGACCTAACTGGTGATGAAGATCCTACTAATGAAGATGGAGATATTGGAATGGGTGATTCAACAGGAGTCTCAATGTATTTAGGTGGTGAAATCTCCTCGAGAGGAAAGAAATCTCAGGAATCAAACATTGGTGATAGTGATAACACTGGAGATGGAGACACAACAGTTGGTGGAGCAATAGGAGCTTGAAGTGGAGGAATAGGTAATTCATTATCAGTAGCATCATATGCTTGCATGATTTCCATATACGGATCATCATGTAAAGGTGAGAAGACTAGTGTGGCCAAAAGATACTTAGTTAAATCATTTGAAGAGTCAGGAGAAGTGTTTCCCGGTGTGGCTGGGAAATAGTCTAGAACATTTGTAGAGGAAAAAGCATCCTCAATATCGGAATCGGATGGGACGATAATAGGGTGGTTGGATGAAGACATAACTGTGTAACAACCCAGTGTAAATAACATAAGTTATTTATATGATAGTATAGTAATTATGTATCTTTACATACTATTCGGGAAATGCAGTGGCACGGAGGACTTTCTTGGCTAGAAGAAGAAAAGTAGTTATAGTTAAGGTTTTAACCTTGTTCTCTATAACCATGGCGCTGATACCAATCTATAACACCCCCATTTTTGACATATAGCAGCGGAAGCTAATCTAGGGTATTATTTCATAGATCAATAGACATAATCATAGAAAATGACTCAAAGAGGTCATTTTAGAAAATTATTATCATTTCAATATTCATATCAGAGTTTACAAAGGAGTTCCCAAATCTGAAACTAAGTTTGAATGATAAACAGTTTAGCCATCTTCAAGGCCGTGCCACTCCGTGCCATAAGTTGCTCAATTACCTGAGATAAACATTCTAAAAAGGTC
The DNA here is from genome assembly GCA_026074375.1 of Tanacetum coccineum. Taxonomy (NCBI): domain Eukaryota; kingdom Viridiplantae; phylum Streptophyta; class Magnoliopsida; order Asterales; family Asteraceae; genus Tanacetum; species Tanacetum coccineum. The sequence continues at coordinate 3,788 of BQNB010045027.1, forward strand.
AACACAAAGGTTGAGTGAAATTCATAGGTTTATGATAAATCGGTGAATACAAGTCATCATGGACAGTGTGTTACGTTGTTATATAACAATAATAGATAATAATTTAGGAGTCAATTATCAAAGAAATTGTTTTAATTGTTGTATTATTTGTCTAAGCTCATGGCAACACAAACCGACTTGTGTAAATATACAATAATGATTATATATAATGATAATGGCCCCTGGTGTAGGTAATTGCCATATACCTATGAGATTCAAATTAGTGCGTTTGGTTACCTATCCGGCTAACACAAAAGGGACTTAGACAACAGATGCAATAATATATCAGGATAGCATACATTTAGAAAACACTTGTATTCATGGTTTATAGCATGTATCCCCCTCACGGGTTTATAAAATAGAAGATTTAAAAGTGAGGCTATGAACTCACCTTAACAGTATAGGGAAATCTGATTGATGGCAAAAGTATATCAAGTGAAAGTAACGGCTTCGTCACGCAACCTGGGGTGATATGTCAAGTCTTAGTGTGATAGTTTATGTTTCAAAACTTCATGAAGCTTAACGTATATCTTTGATTTATTAAATTATGGAAATATTGTATCGTTGTTCGGGCTATCATAATCCAGAGGCCATGTAGTATCGTTTGAGGAGCCATGGCACTTTAAATCGTAAACCCAGCAAACTCGTCAAAACGAAAACTCAAATGAAACCCTTCATATGAAATTCCCTAGTAACATGATACGATAAGATTTTAAGGTTTCTTCAAAAGCTAGTCGATGATAAGTTACGTTAAATATATAACGAAATAATGCGTCGATTTATGATTAATAACGATAAATGTGTCGGGTTTTAATAAAATCGAGTTTTATAATATTAATATATATTTTTATAATTTATATAAAAATATTATATTTTATATTTTTAAGTTTGCAAAATTTGCAATATATACCCTTGGTTTATAAACTTTTACGACTTTAGTCCTTTATATATAAAGTATATATAATTTAAACCTTTAACTTTGAAACTTGGCAAAATAGGTCCTTATAGTTATAACTTTAGAATAATGACATTTTCAGCCCCTTTAGTTATAAATTTTAGAAAGTTATGATATATACCCCTTGCATGGAAATAATTTGCAAAACAAGTCCAAAAAGCCATGCAAGCTTATTTTTAGATTCCAATTGATATTTGCAAGTTATAGCTTATTAGAATAAGCTAAAATAAGATGTTCTAACGTACAAAAGTTTAAAAAAAGGATTCGTTAGTTAGGAAATCAAAACGGGTCGTTTTTAGAGTTTTAATAAAAAAACACATTGGTTTGAGGATTCAAAACTTCAAACAAGAGTTCATATATGATCTTAAGAGTATTATGAACATTATAATACAGAATATAAGCTTATGGAACAAGATCTTAGGCTTACTTGAGCTAAAATGGGTCGAAATGTGGTTTTCGGGTTCGTACGCCTAGTAACGACTTCAAGGCTTTGTTTTTCTTGCTTCTTGGCTTCTATTATGAGCTTAGGGACTTATCTTGATCTTCCTTGGTCTGAGTTAGAACTCCATTTGAGAGTGTATGAGTTTTTGAGGTGTGGTTTAAAAGGGGTGTGGAGTTCAGCTTATATAGCGGTTCAAGACCCTTGTTGGCTAAGTTTTCTTGGGAATTAAGGGTTAGGATCTGTAGTATGATGACTAAGGATGCCTAGTGATGAGTATGGGAGGCTATGATAGTAGCTAAGCAAAGAGGGCTAGAAAACTAGCTATGATGAGTTGTGGGGTGTTGTTTTAGCCGTGGCATAGAAAGGGTGACAAGGTGGTAATGTTGAAAACTTGATGAGCAAGGGAGGTGAATAAGGTGCTTGTAATCTACTTGGTGACATAAGGGTTAGGTCATGGAGGTCCTTGGATGGGTGCTTGGTTTAAAAATGGGTGAAAATGGGTATCAGGTTGGTTTAGGGTTCGGTTTAGGGTTTTGGACTTTTAGATTGAGTTAGGGTTAGGGTTTAGGATAGACTAAGGTTTGGGATTAGTGTTAGGATTAAGGTTTAGGGTTTAGAATTAAGTTTTAGGGTTTAGTTTTAAGGTTTAGGGTTTTAAAATGAAATTAGGGTTTTTAGGGTTTTGTTTAGGGTTTAGGGTTTTAGATTAGGGTTTTAGATGACTTAGGGTTTAAGTTTAGGGTTTAGGAGTCATGCATTAAGTGCTTGTACCTTGTGTTAAAGTGGTGGTAAGAAACCAAAGTGATTTAGGAGGTAAAATGACCTAATTTGACTTTCTTGCATTATTGACTTGTACATTGAGCTTTAGAAAGTTGTAACTTGATTCAGGAGGGAAAAGATATTCAAATGTTGTGTATTGATACTTGTAAACATGCTTTAAAGGCTTGTACATTCATTTTATATGTATACATTACATATAATTAGGGTTTTGATATAAACGTTAACGTTTAATGCTTGTTTTGATATAACGTTTTGAAAAGTACGTTAAACGGATAATGTACTTGGTAAAATGATATTAAGATATAGACTTGACATATTCGGATGTTTACATGATATAAACATAGATATAGATGGCATTGATAGAGGTTGCTTGAGCTCGTTTACTTTAGAGATCCAAACTACGCTGCATAATGAGATATAGCAAAAATTTCCCTGTAAAAAAGTGGTATATATAATAGATGGATATTACAGTGCATCTAATTTAATAGATGGATATTTTCATTGATGTATGATAGTAGTTTTACGTACCTATAAAATATATAATAATAATACTACTTAGGTAAATTCCAACTATTCACCTTTAACCAAGGTAAAAAGTTAAGACTTACAAAGATAATATAATATATATAATATACGTATGTTTGACCGGGTAAGTATGATCACCCGGGTCGTTTCCCCAATGAATAGTGAGATTGAAACCACGTTTTAGTTCGGATCCTGATTTGAATGGAACAAGATATTTTGGATTAAGCTCATTACTTATGAAATTAGAGCATAACATTATAATTAAATTCGCAAGTAAAACTAATTGTTAAATCCCAATTTGAAATGTAACTAAAATTTTTCTATAGGTAAGAAAAATTTTCTGAAAACTATTAACAAATAAAAGCCCTAATTTTATCTTTTTATAAAAGTACTAATTGAAATAATTAAAACTTAAACCTAATTATTAATTAAAACTTAATAAACTAATTTAAAACTTAACTAATGGACTAATGATGCAAAAAGGAAAAGGACTAATGGGGAAAACACTTTCTGACGGGGGGGAACTAACTGGCAAACAACTAAAATCGAAAAGTTACACTTTCTACCCTTAGAATCTACCCCGGATAACAAGCTAAGTGCCGAAATAAGTTGATATTTGATAGTGCTTTTAAAATTGAAAAACTCAAGAAGCAAAGTTGGTAAAGGAAGACAGGGGGGACAACTTTAACAAAAGACTATAATCTGAAACTCAAAAATAAGCTCTTAAAGAGCTTATTAATAAGCTGTTACAAGGAAAGGAGGTTTAACCCTTGGTTTAGAAAATATAAGCTATAAAAGACTCAAAACTAGTTCAAAATGAAAAGGGAAAGAAGTTCTTAAGAAGCTTCATGATATGCGTTAAATCTATAAATGAAAAGAAATTAAAAGCATAAGCTACTTTTATGACTACTAATTCGATTCATTAAATAAGCAAACTTAGGAAATAAGAAAAGAGAACAAAGTTTCTATTTGAGTTAAGGCTAAAAAGCTTAAACTAATACTCTAAAACTTAAAGGACGTTATAAGAAGATTTAATCTATTATTAAGCTAGAAAAATCTAGATCCATAAGGCTTAAATTATCCAAATTTAAATCCTAGTTCTGAGTACTGTTTTTGGCTCTTTTTAATCTTTTTTGACAGCAAAAAAAGGCTAAGATAATAAGCTAGAAGATAGAAATGAAATTGAAAGGACTTAACCTATATTAATGCTATAATTAAAATATTTAAATTCCTACTAATTTATAAAAAAAAAAAAAAAAAAAAGCTAAATCTTTAATTACTTATCTAAATGAGGCTTCGAGAACACTGGCTGTACTAACTTTGGCAGTTTAGTAATGGTAGTGTAAAGTTAGCAGTACTTTCAAGAGTAAGTATGGCATGTGCAATTTTGACTTTGAACACTAAATAAGCAATGAAATAAGCTAGAAAATGAAAACTTAAACTAAATTCTTAATAAGCTAAAGATAAACTTAATCCAACTGAAATTAAAGCTAACAGTACTAACTTATGAAAGCAGTACTAACTTGGAAGTTAGTACTGGTAGTGTAAGGCTAGAGCAGTATAACTGAGTTTTGTACTGCTAGTGTTATTTTGAGATTGCACTAAAAACCAAACACTACTTAACCATCTATGACAGAGTTGAGAAGGGCTTTTAAAGAGAAATCTAATGAACAAATCCCTAAATACCAGATAAAAAACTAGCTTAAAAACAAACTTAATGAATCATGATTTTAAACAACTGGAATAAGCTTTAATCTATGGATCTTAACTAATTAAATAATATTTTTGGGTTTTTTATGAGTTTTTATGACAGAAATGATAACTAAAGCTCTATATACTACTTAAGCTAAAAACAGGTGAAAATAAACATAACTAATAGCACTAGGAAGAGATATTTAAACCATAATAAAGCAAAATAAACAGATTAAAACAAAGCAAGAATAATATCAAAATTTAAAACTAAAAATTTAAGGTAAATGAAGAGGAAACTTACAAAACTCCTTAGCTAAACAAGAGGAACCAAATTAAGGCAGCTAAGCTCTTGCTGATGAGTAAGTAGAGTATAAGTCCTGGGGATCTCTTCTAGGTAAGATCCCTTTCCAAAGTCTTAGAATCCAATACGATCCATGTAAGTTTTAAATAATTAAAGGTTTAGATAAGATTAATTACTGAATTCAATACAGCTCTATTTCAGTTTTAGGATGAAAGAGCTTTTTAAATGAGCTTATTAGCTTATGAGACAATTATGCGCTTATTAGAGAGCTTTTGACTTTCTATGAGAGCTTTGAAACGGGGGGGAATTTAAATCAGTAAAAACTGTAAATTTCATTAATTGAATAAGCTGTTACAATACTGAAAAGAAAATTACAATTTAAGAAATATATACAATTATGTAAAAAACTAGATTAAAAAGAAAAATTCAAGACTCCTTTTGTGTGTGAGAATTGAGGCCTATTTATAGTGCCCAGTGATGCTTCTAGGACCTCTTAGCTCATGCATCTACTAATTTCAATCTTGCCATTCATTTAAATCAATTCATTTGATCATCAATTGAGGCGTTTGCTTCAAGAGTGTGGACCACCTGGGATTGCCAGCGTGGTATTCCCTTGATGTTAGTTTGTGTTTGTTTTGTGAGTAAATTAGCACAAAAACCCACCACTATTTTGTGTTCTTGCTTTGAGTACGTTGTGGCTTGAGCTTGCTGAGGATAAGTAATCCCTTGATAAAGACTGATTTGACCCTTCATTTGTGCTTGCGCTTCCTTGAATTGACCAACGCACCCTTTAATTTTCAAAAGCCCTTTGGATTTTGACTGGATGTGAATGGGAAGAGACGGTTTGTGAAACAGTTAAATGGGATTCGCCGCTCCTTTTTTCGACAGTTAAAACTGTTGGAGTTTGGGAAGTTTACACATTTGGTCCTTGTCTTTCTTTTCTACTCTTCATGTAATAAATGACTTTCGGAAATTTGCAATGATGGGCCCTTGTACGATGAAAATTGGCTAGGGTTTGGATCTTTGGCTTTCGGCTTTGTTAACTCTTTCTGATTCTCGTTGTAGGTTTGCTCTGTTTTTGATTGTTTTCTTTGTAAGTTTTGAGTTTCCGCACTGACACAACAAAAACACAATACAAGCATATTTTTTCAATTTTTTGGATTGTTTTGGGTTTTAATGGGCTTTTTTGGACATACGGATTGGTATTTTACACTTATCTAAATTCCCCAAACTAATTCGATTGTGTTGTCCTCACGCAATACCATGCTTATAACCAATACCTCGAAATAAATTCCACCATAACTAAACCTTTGAAAAGTAGCAAAGAGTTTTGTTGAGAGAATTAAGAGATCACAAGTTATAAAACACCCGAATTCCCATTTTCAAAGATTTTTTTTTTTTTTATGATTTTTCTTGATAATTTAACTATACGAACTACAATTTTTGTGTTGACAATAATGTATCTGTGTTCATTCACTCATTGGTAACTTATTAGGATCATCGAAACAAAAACGCAAATTAAGTGTCTAAAAGATAATTTCGTCAATCCCCGATTTTTCACTTCTCCCATGCTAAGCTTAAAAACAAGATCATTGTTAAATACAAGTCATGACACTAACACTACTCATAAATACTAATTGTGTACTTACTTTTCCTCCCGCAAATCCTACTTTTGTATCTCAGGATTTTACTTAAGTCATATACCCGAAGGCTCTTTAAGACTTTTGTTTCGATACTTATTAATTCAGAAAATAAAGTGTAATGGTAAAGAACGCAATAATTAGCTCCTAGCCCTTTTTCAAAGAAACAAAGCAGTCAGATTAAAGTCCACATCGAGGCGAACCAAAACTTTGGATTTTTATTAGGCTACTTAAGCAGGGCACCATTTAAGTTTTTTTTTTTTTTCATATTCCCGAAAGGCTCTTTAAGACATGATGAACCAATCTTATTTGCCACCATTACCCTTAGGCTCTTTAAGGTCCAAAGTCAGACAAAAATAAAGCAAATTATCTAACCTCAGTCCTATTAGTAGGCTACACAACGGTCACGGCCTCACTAGATGTAGCAAACATATTTCGACTTCGGATTATATAAGTAAAACCGGTGCCTTTTATCTCGAAGCCACATCGATAGGAGACGACACAAGAGGGTTATTCTACATATTTATTGAAACCGGACTCTACTTATATGAAAACTCCAACATCGGCCACGCCTCCGACACGATGAAGTAATCTGGCAGAGTTACTTATTTATTTATTATTTTTGCATTTTTAAGCCAAATTAAGTATTCTTGATGTGTACTCATCCTAATCACAAAGGAACTAAAGAAAACTTCTATTAGCTAATTATTAACCAAAAAACCATACAACTTTATTTATTAAACATTTATATATAGATGAAACAAGCTAATGGGAGAAAAAGCCATAATTAATACATATGAGCTTGAAAGAATTCCAATATTCTCGTTTGTCATCTGACTTATTAAATAACACTTTTAGTTCTTGTCATCAACAAAGAAATTTTGCAAATGTTAGCCTATATAAAATCCACTTGGCATATTAAAATTACTTGAGATTAGCACAAGCTTTCATTTCAATGATTTCAAGTCCAGCAATTTGTCAAAGTCTGCATGAGACTAGCACAAACTATCATCATTAATTGTTAAGGGAGAAAGCTAGAACTCAACACGTACAATCGGGTCAAAAATTACTCTTTATTCTTACCAACGGAAAACCTACATTTTTGTCTTAACATTTTTTTTTTTTTTTTTTTAAATTTTTGTGGGCAAACGGGTACTGTGAGAACATCAAACAAAAAGCAAGCAACATCACATCGATAGATTCCCTTCCCAAACTTAAAACGAAAATTGTCCTCAATGTTTAAATCGGGGTTCCTACGAAAATCTAGCCGTTTATAAGTAGACAAAGATAATTCGTGAATCGATAATAATGAAATAGGATATGGATATTGATCTCCCCAAACTAAATTGAAACAAAGTATGAGAGCTCGAGTTAGAACGGGAAAACAACACCGGACACGATGAAGCTTCTAAGAAATTTGTTTGGAGAAATCCTGCAAAAATCACAACAAACAAACAACAAAACATCGATAAATCGGGGGAAAGAGATTAACAAGCTCTCTCAACCACAACAACATGAAATTAGTATGATAAGCATTGGGGTGAACTCCCACGAAGCGGGCATTGTTTTTTATCACCGGTCGCAAGCTCGACCTCGATCCTGAATTTAATTGTCCTTAGGGAAAGTCTGGAGATCCTGGATAAACCAATGGTGGTGTATCCCTCCAAGTAATTGATTGAGACGGTGGCAGTAGACTTTGAAATTAGGAACCTTCGGCATGAGGACTACTTGCTGTGCCTATGGATAAACTTCAAAGTGATTGTGTGAAAGGTCCGGACCAACGGGACTTGAGCTTTCCGTGAGAAATTCTATTTAATCGGAGTTGAAAAGAAGGACTTGTCACAATATTGAAGATTCGATTCTTTATCTTGGAATCGTGTAGAGTCTTTGTTTATCCTTGTAGATTAGCGAATTCTGTAAGCTTGATCACGATAAGCTCGCTAAAGTTCATTGAGCTGAAGCTTTCGATGATCGCCGCGGTCTTTAAATCGAAAGTTGGCATGCTTGAGAGCCAAAATGCTTTGTGTTCTAGCTCAACCTGGTAATTGACACGCTTTTTCCATAGACTAATTGTTAAGGAGTGCATCCAATTAGGAGTATTGTGTATGCGGTTCTAAATGCCCAATCATATCATTAAGTGACTCAATCTAACCTTATACTGACCATGAGGGCTCGCGTTCTCTCGCAGACCGTTCCTTCTCTAAAGTCTTTTAAGACCTCTATTCTGTGTACTTCAACTTGTCCCACTCGTTTGAGGATGGTAAGGAGTCGAATGACGATGGGTGACACTTATTTAGATCATAACTTTATCAAATTTGTCCCTGTTACAATAACTTGGGTCCCCACGATCGCTTTATGATTGCTCTTGGAAGCACCGGAATCGGCGAGAAAAGGGATTTTAAGAATTACAACTACCCTACATCGTTGTTAGGGAGTGCTTTCGCTCTATCCACTTGGAAAGATAGTCGACTTGCTACTAGAATATATTTGTTTACCCCTAGATGACGGAAAAGGTCCATATAAATCGATACATCATAAATCAAAAAATCTCACATAATTGGATTGCCATTTTGAGGCATCTAATCACGTTGAGAGTTTTTGCCTTGTTTTGACAAGCCATCACTTGTTTTGACAAATTCGTTAGGCATCCTTATAAAGGGTGGGCCAAAAAAGAAACCGGCATCAATTCTTCTTGGCGGTTAAAAGTTGGCTCCATAGAGTCCCCCGGTGGGTCACTATGACAAGCTTCAAATTTCGATAGCTTCTTTGCCATTCTACACACCTTCGGCTAATTTGATCGCACAAGTCTTAAAAAGAAAAGGGTCATCCAAAAATAATGGTTTTACATCTTTTAAAGAACTTGTTTTTCTTTGTGTTTGACTTTCCTTTTTTAATGAATTTCCCCGCGTGGTAGTTAGCAAAATCTGCGAACCACGGTGGGTACTTGGGTCTTTGAAGTTAACCACATTTTTAGGTTTCTATAGGAAAATACCTCGGTAGTAATCTTTTGGATCAAAATATATTTTCGGAAGGATTTTCCAAGACGAGAGGAGAGGTGATATTTGCTGCATAGTTTTCAGGCTCCCTTGGTTTCGATAACTTAAAATCAAATTTTGAAGAAGAAAGACCCAATCGAAGCAATCTTGCTTTGGCGATCTTTCTTGTTGAAAAGGTATTTAAATGCGGTTCGTGGTTTTGTAAACAACACTCTTGTTCTGATTAGTTATGAACGAAACTTCTCGAAAGCATAAACAATGCAAGCATCTCCTTTTCGGTTGTTGTATTATTCGTGTCTGCCTCAGTCAGCGTCTTTGCTAGCGTAATGAATTGGTCGAAATGATTCTCCAATCCTTTGTCATAGGACCGCACGATTGTATTAATCACTTGCATCGGCACATGATTTCAAAAGGTTGGTCACAATTTGGAGCAATTAGAATTGGAGCTTCGGTTTAACTTCTTTTTCAATGTTTGAAATGCTAGAATGCAAATCTGACGAAAAAAATGAAAGGAGTATTGTTCTCCTAAAAGTGGGTCATGGGTCGAGAGTTTTTGGACAAGTCTTTGAGAAATCTTTGATAGAATCCCGCACATGCCCGTAGAAAACTTCGAATTCCTTTAACGGGTGTTGGGTGTGGTAGTTAGATATTACATACAACCTTTGGTCTTTATGACTTCGATTTTTTCTAGAGATCTTATGTCCTAAAACAATGCCTTCTTTAACCATGAAATGGCTCTTTTCCCAATTTAGTGCTAATTTGGTATCTTCACACCTTTTAAGCTTTTATCTAAATTGGCAAGACAATGAGGGAAAAAGAATCTCCACAAAAAACTGAAAAAATCGTCCATAAAAACTTCCATTGTTTTTTTTCTATCATATCGTGAAAATATGGCAACAATTACAACGTTGGAAAGTTCCGGGAGCATTGCACAAACCGAATGGCATACGACGGTACGCGAAAGTTCCGTATGGGCACGTGAAAGTAGTTTTTTCTTGATCTTTAAGTTCAATGGGAATTTGGAAGTACCCTGAAAAACCATCTAAGAAACAATAAAACTCATTACCGGCTAATCGCTCTAACATTTGGTCCATGAATGGTAACGGAAAATGGTCTTTACAAGTTGCTTCGTTTAACTTTCTCACGATACAAACTTCCATCACCGTGATTAATTCTGTAGGAACCAGCTCATTTTCTTGTTTAGTGGAAAACGGTCATACCACCTTTTTAGGAACACAATGGACTGGACCTAACCCAATGGGCTATCGAGATTGGATAAAACAATCCTGCGTCAAGAAGTTTTTCTACTTCTTTCTTATGGACGTCGTAGGTTTTTAGGGTTAACGCTCCTTTGATGTTGGACTGATGGTTGGTAATCATCCTCACCTAGAAAGGATTTTGAACGTGTGAGCAAAATTCTGGATTTATGCCTCGGATATCAGAATGTTTCCTAGAAATTGCTTGCTTTCGATTTTTGAGAACATGAATGAGTGAGGTCTTTTCTTCTTGGGCTCAAATCTTTTGAAAAATTATGACTGGAACTTGTTATTTTCCTCTACAGAATGCTATACTCGAGATTGCGGAGGTAAACTCTTTTAAGCTCGACTTCGGGGAATTTCATCTTTTGGTTCATAAGAAGTGCTATTCATGAAGACTTCTTTGGTTCAATGACTTTGAGATACTTTTTGATTTTCGGAAAGTAATTACCTTGGTTGGGAGTGGATGGTAATTGGTTTTACTATTTAGGAGTTGGCATCGAGAATGAGAATGTCACTCCTCGGGATATAGTACGTAGCATTGAAAACTTGGTGAAACTGGTTCCTCATCGATTGCTATGAATGCTTCGGCTTCCTCAAAGAGTAGAAAATCACTTTCTTCCAACGGTTAGTAAAGATTGGGAGATGAAGTAGAGACATCGGTTCGATTAGCTGCGGAGAGAAGGATTGTTGCTAAGAACGGAAGAATCGGGAAAATCCAAGTACTTCTTGTGAGTACTCTTCTACAAGTAACATCGATTAGATCAACTTCTTCAATGATTCGAGATTGTTGTAGTGAAAATGGAAGGCGCCGGATCACACATTTTAAGGGTGAACGATTGATTCTTCATTCCTAAGAGTTATCATCTCTTAGTAAAACATCGTTTTTAAAAGACATGTGCCGTCCTACGAAAAGGTCGCCCGAGTATCAAACGGTTCTCGAGGATCCACTCGGCTTATAAAATTCTAGCACAACAAAATCAGCAGGAAAGTAAAACTTCCCTACTTTGACAAAAACATTTTCAGCTACACCGGTTGGTTTGGAAATCGTACGGTCGGCTAATTCTAATACCATTTTGTTTCGGTTAGGCCTTGAGTTTTAGCTTTTTCAGATGGTTAAAGGGCCATCTGAGATTGATACTAGCTCCTAAATCGCGCAAGGGCTAAAGTAACTATCGAATCTGGATAAACATCACAAAGGAATGAGAGAAATCGACGGGGTCACCTAGCTTTTTTCGGAAGCTTTTAAGGACCCAACTCGCACTACAATTTTCATTTAAGGGTGTTTTGGTTAACTCAATTAACTTGTCTTTGTTATTGAGCAACTTTTTGAACATTGGAGCAAATTTGGGCATATGAATGAGAGCGTCTGCAAAACTTAGCTCAAAAGTGGAAGATTACAGGGGGATAGATTTCCATAAATTTTGGAAAGCAGGATATAATCTTTTCACGAATCTATTCTTTGTGGAGTCTTGATGGGTAAGGCACTTAGGTTTGGCTTGTTGGCAATGAGAAGAGGTTCTTTGAGTTGGTTCTTTGTCGTTGGGATTGTTCATGAACGAATGGAGGAGGTTGGATGTCTTCGGTGCTTGGTAGCTCGTATATTCCATCGTAGGGAAATACCCACTACGAGTTGTAATTGCCTTGGCTTCATTCCTTGGGTTTGGAACGGTATTGCTTGGTAAAGAACTTGAAGTTTGGTTGGTATTGCCTAAATCATCGAACTTGTGCAATGGCTTGTTAAACAAACTGTGTAAACTTTGCCATTGATTTTGCAAACCTTGTTTTTGATTTGCACATCTTCAATATTGCATCGTTTTTTTTTTTCTTTCCCCTTTGTTCTTTGTCATTGCTTGCAAAATCTGTTTTTCAAAACACATATTTGTTGGAGGTTGGTAAGGTAAAACTTGATTGATTTGGTGGTTGGTTACGGTGGGGCTTTGTAAACTGGTTTTGGTTTGTTTTGACGGTTTGATTAAAGTTCTCACCAAGGCTTTGGTTGACGTTAGAATTGGTTCTTGGTTCGGTTGTGGTTGGTTTTGGACATTCGGTTTTGCGGGTGACTTTGAAAAAACCCGGCGGGTTCGGTTCTCATTTTGACTTGCAGATTGGAGGTTGGTTATCTTTGGAGAAAATTGCCAACGGCTGCGGTTTGTTGAAAATTTGTTGATATGTCTTGAAAAAACGGGAAAATCGTTTCCACCTCGGTTACGGACAATAGGTTTAAATTGTGATGTGATCCACATGTACAACTACTTCTCAACTGCTCTTGACTGGTTGTCAGGAGTAGTAACAACTAAAGCTTTCATTTCATTCAACATCTTGTTCATCTTAATAGTCATCTTATCCTCAAGAGAAGCGGCTATTTGTTGCATATCGAAAGAATTATTAGAAGGTGAAGAATTAGAAAGAGGAGCATCCGTACTCACTCTTGAATCATTAGCACGACTTCTTGAGTAACGAACTTTTGACTTGCTTTCAATAATTGCTAAACCTTCTTGAGGCATTTTGTCTAAGAAATTGCCACCTGCTGCAGAATCTAAGGCATCTTGATCGTTTGAATTCAAAGAATTGTAAAAAGTATCGAGTTGGTGGAGTTCTGAAAAGCCATGGTGAGGACATTGACGAAGGAGTCCTTTAAAACGTTCCCATGCTTCATTAAAGGCTTCGTTTGGTTTTTGATAAAAAGTAATGATCTCATTCCGATAGTAAGTGGTTTTTGAAGGTGGGAAGTATTGATTTATGAATTTTGAAACAAGGTCGTCCCATGTGAGAATTGATCTAGGAGGTTCCTTGTCTAACCAATCTCGGGCTTCACCGTCTAGAGAAAAAGGAAAAAGCAAAAGCTTAATCGAAGTGTTCGGAACTTCTGGATGTCTAAACGTTGAAGTGACCTTATTAAAAAATCGAAGGTGATTGTGGGGATCTTGTCTACCCGTAAACTTATTACTTTGCACAAGATTGATTAACGGTTGCTTAAGCTCGAAATTGTTAGCATTGATCGGTGGAACAACTATAGGCATTTTATTACCCTTCGATGGGTGCTTGTAACATTTGGGCCATCGTTCGATTGTCGGCCATTGGAACAACTTTTTGTTCAACAATTGGTTCTTCTAAATCAAAATTTTCAACAACCGGAAGAGTTTGTTGTTGAGCCGTCTACGAGATGCGAACGAGTGCGCATAAAAAGAAAAACTAACAATTAAAAAGCAAAACTTTACACTAAAATTTTTTTTTTTTTTTTTTTATAAATTTTTCGGGTTCACGAAAGAGACTTAAACCAAAATTACAATACTTCACGGTAGCTCTTGAAAATTTCTTTTCAAGGTGAGCCGTACTTGGTAGAGACACAAAAGGCAAGTGTTAAATCTTTGATTACGATTTGGGAACAATTACAAGTTCACGGAAAATTGAAATGATTTATTCAATTGATGAATTATTTGTTGGTGTTCGGATTACAAACTTTTGTTTATTTCTATTTCTTTTTTAAAGGGTCTAAGTTTTTTTGTTTTGATTTTTCTTTTTTTTTTTTATATTTTATTTAGACTAAAAAGAAAAAGGAAACTATTTTTTAATTTTTTTATTATGATTTTTTTTTTATATTTTTGAATTTTAAAAACAAGGAATGAAATTCTTTTTTTTGAGGACAAAAGGATCTTCAAACCAAATCAACAAACAAAAACGTAGGAATCGTGACACTATTCCCGGCTTGCGGCGCAAAAACTGATTAGTAGTTTACGTACCATAAATATATAATACATCAATCTACTTAGGTAAATTCCAACTATTCACCTTTAACCAAGGTAAAAATTAAGACTTACAAAAATAATATAATATATATAATATACGTATGTTTGTTTGACGGGTATGTATGATCACCGCGTCATTTTCCAATGAATAGTGGATTTGAAACACGTTTTAGTTCGGATCTGTTTGAATGGGAATAAGATATTTTGGATAAGCTATACTATGAATTTAAGGAAGCAACAAGTAATGATAATTATGCAAGTAAACTAATTTTAAATCCCAATTGAAATGTAAACTAAAATTTTACTAGGTAAAGAAAATTTTCTAAAAACTATTAAAAATAAAAGCCCTAATTTTTATCTTTTTATAAAAGTTTAATTGAACTAATTAAAACTTAACCCTAATTATTAATTAAAACTTAATAAACTAATTTAAAACTTAACTAATGGTATTGATGCAAAAAGGAAAAGGGACTAATGGGGTGAAAACATTTCTGCGGGGTGGGGGGAATAAACTGGCATACAACTAAAATCGAAAGTTAACACTTTTACTTAGAATCTACCCCGATAACAAGCTAAGTCCCGAAATAAGTTGAAATTTGAAAAGTGCTTAAAATGAAAAACTCAAAGAAGCAAAGTTGTAAAGGTAAGACCAGGGGACAACTTTTAAAAAAGCACTATTAATCTGGAAAACTTCAAAGTTAAGCTCTAAAAAGAAGCTTATTTTAAGCTGTTACAGAAGAAAGGAGGGTTTAACCCTTGGTTTTAGAAAATAAGCTATAAAAAACTCAAAACTAGTTCAAAATGAAAAAGGAAAGAAGTTCTAAAGAGCTTATGATATGCTTAATCTATAAATGAAAAGAAATTAAAGCTTAAGCTACTTTTATACTACTGAAATCGATCATAAAATAAGCAAACTTAGGAAATAAGCAAAAGAGCACAAGTTTCAAATGAGCTTAAAGGCTTAAAAAGCTAAACTAAACTCTAAAACTTAAAGGACTTATAAAACGACTTATAATCTATCTAATTAAGCTAGAAAATCTAGATCCATAAGCTAAATTTTCACAATTTAAATCTAAAGACTTTGAGTAATGTTCTTGGGCTTTTTAATCTATTTTGACAGTCAAAAATAAGCTTAAGATAATAAGCTAGAAAATGAAATTGAAGACTATAATACTATATTAAGCTATATTAAAAACTTAAATCCTATGAATTTAATAAGCTAAAATCTTTAAAATTACTTATCTAATTGAGGTGAGAACACAGGCGTACTAACTTGGAAGTTATTATGTAGTGTAAAAGTTCCAGCAGTTTTTCAAGAGAAGAGTATGCTAAGTGCAATTTGGAACTTTTGGAAAAATAATAAGCAATGAAATAAGCTAGAAAATGAAAAACTAAAAAACTAAATTTTAATAAGCTAAAGCTAACATAATCAACTGAAATTAAAGCTAACCGTACTAACCTTTTGAAAGCTAGTACTAATTGGAAGTTAGTACTGGTACGTGTTAAGGCTCGGCGTAGTTACTAACTGAGGGTAAGTACTGCTAGTGTAATTTTCGATATTTTGCACTAAACCAAACACTACTTAACCTATCCATGACAGAGTTGAGAAAGGCTTTTTAAAGAGAAATCTAATGAACAAATCTAAAACCAGATAAAAACTAGCTTAAAACAAATTATATAATCATGATTAAACACTGATAAGCCTTTAATCTAATGATCTTAAACTAATTAAACTAATATTTTTTGTTTTTTATGAGTTTTTATGACAAGAAATTGATTAACTAAAGATCTATAACTACTTAAGCAAAAAACAGATGGATGAAAACCACATAACTAAATAGACTAGAAAAAGAGATATTTAAACACTTAATTAGCAAATAAACAGATCTAACAAATCAATGAATAATATCAAAATTTAAACTAAAATTTAAAGGTAAATGAAAGAGAAACTTACAAACTCCTCTAGCTAAACAAGAGGAACCAATTAAGGGGGGGGGGGGGGGGGGGGGGGGGGGGGAGGGGGGGGGGGGGGGGGGGGGGGACAGCTACAAAGCTCTCTAGCTTTGAGTAAGCTAGAGTATAGTCCTGGGGATCTTCCAAGGTAGATACCCCTTCAAACAGCTTAGATCCAATATGCTCCTTGTAAGTTTTAAAACTTAATTAAAGGTTTAGATTAAGATAATACGAATTCATAAACAAGCTCTATTTAGCTTATAGACTGAAGGCTTTTTAAATGAGCTTATTAGCTTATGAGACAATATGGTTATTAAGAGAGCTCTATGACTTCTAATTAGATGAGCTTCAGGAAAACGGAATTTAAAACATTTTTTAAAAACTGAATTTCATTAATTGAAAACTGAATTACATTACTAAAAAAGAGGAAAATTACATTTAAGAAATAAAATTCGAACTACTCGTTCAAAAACTAGTTAAATAGAAAAATTTCAAGACTCCTTTTGTGTGTGAGAATGAGGCTATTTATGTGCCCAGTGAATAAGACCTGTTAGGACCTCTAGCTCTGCTCTCCAATCTTCAATCTCTGCCATTCATTTAATCAATCATTTGATCATCAATTGTGGCCGTTTGATCAAGATGTGGACACCTGAGGATTGCCAGCGTGTCATTCCCTTGATGTGACGTTTGTGTTAGTTTTGTGAGTAAATTAGCACAAAAACCCACCACAATTTGTGCTTCTTTCTTTGATTACGTGGCTTGAGCTTGAATGAGGATAAGTAATCCCTTGATAAAGACTAATTTGACCCTTCATTTGTGCTTGCGCTTCCTTGAATTGACCAACGCACCCTTTAATTTACAAAAGCCCTTTGATTTTGACTGGATGGTGAAATGGGAGAGACGGGTGAACAGTAAATGGGGTTCCCGCTCCTTTTTCGACAGTTAAAACTGTTGAAGTTTGGAAAGTTTACACATTTGGTCCTTGTCTTTCTTTTCTCTCTTTCAAGTAATAAATGACTTTCGGAATTTGCAAGAATGGCCCTTGTAGATGAAAATTGGCTAAGGCTTTGGATCTTTGGCTAACGGGCTTTTACTTTCTTGATTCTCGTGTCCGGGTTTGCTCGTTTTTGATTGTTTTCTTGTAATTTTTGACTTATCCGCACCTGCACACACAAAACACAAATACAAGCATATTTTTGCCATTTTTTGGATTGTTTTGGGTTTAATTGGGTCTTTTTAGGTACAAACGGATATGTGTATTTTACACTTATCAATGTAAATTACGGGTTGTTATATAGAACTACCTAGTTGGTTTTGAATTTTTCTACTTAATATTTCAAATTTTTTAAAAGCTTCATTTTTAGTCTTTAGAAATCTAGTCCATGTATACCTAGAATAATCATCTACTACAACACTAATGGTGATAGATTCACCTCCATAGCTTTTAATTGCGATGGACCAAATAAGAAAAAATATAAAAAATACAAACAAAAAACAAATAATCCATATGTAATAATTCTAAACACCTTTTAGTAGAAACCATATTTTTAGCTTTATGACTTGCATGAGCTTGCTTCCTAATTTTACAAGTATCACAAAAATGTTTATCATATTTTAGCTTAGGTAAGTTTTTAACTAATTCTTAAGATGACAACGATTGAATTAAACGCATATTTGCGTGACCAAGTCTTCTATGCCACTAGGTTGATAGAGTTCATTATATGTGGCGAGACATAATTTGTCTTGAGACTTATTTCCTAATTTCATTACATATAAACCATTTTTCCTATTTCCCCATTTTCCTATGATTTTTCAATCTTTAATTATTTCAGGACCTACTTAGTGAATAAGATTGACATTATTGTCACGATTTGGACCGACACTAAAGTATTTAAAAGACAAAGTTATCTACGTGTTCTACATTAGATATAGTAAGAGAGTCAATAGAGATTGTACCTTTGCCTATGATATTTCCTTTTAAATTACTTCTAAAAACAACATTACCTCCGTCGTATGCTGTGTAGGTAGAGAATACACTCTTGTTACTTGTCATATGTTTGGAGCAACCACTATCTTTGATCCACTTATCCGGTTCCAAGCATGTTCTCAAGCATACCTATTTCAACAAAAACAAATTCAAGTGTTTGGTCCCCAATATCTCATGGGTCTGAAAATGTTAGTGTTGTACATCCATTGCAATTGTTGCAATTGATTAGGATATTTAAATGGGATACAATTTCCCATATGTACGAAGCCTTAATTTTGTTGATTGTTCCAATTCACAGGGTAAAAGTTTTGATGAATTGGTTGTCTAGAGTTTCTCCTAGATTGAGGTGTGTTGTATCTTGGTTGAGAATGAATGTTCCTTCTAGGTGGAGGTGTTTTCGATCTAGACTCGGTTTTGACATAACCTATACCGCTTTTATGAGATGGTTTTAAAAGACGGTTTCTTTGACTTATCAATGCTATTATGTATTAGTTTCTTCCTAGTAATAACAAAATCCGATCTAGAAGACATAGGTGGACTAAAAGAATGTTTTGTCCCTTTTTCGCCATAGATGCGACTCACGGATCCAGGTAAGGTGGATCCGTGCACCTTTATAGTGGATCCGTCCGTGCCTTTTTCAGCGGACGATCCAACGAAACTCATGTTTTTAGTTCCGCTTGTTGACGCTTTACTATCATCAAATCCTAGACCTATTTTACAACTAGGTGACTTTTGATTATTTAACATTTCTCTTAGTGAATTAGCACTTTTATCAAATTTAACTTGAGTTTCTTTAAGTTTGAAATTTTCTAATTGAAGTTTATCACATGACTTACACACAATCTCAATTTCTTTACTTCTCTCAAGTTTCTTAATTTTCTCGTTCAATTCAAAAATTTCTTTTTCTAAAGGATCTATTTAATTTTCAAAATTTTATTCTTGTTAATGATTTTAAAGCCATAAGCTATAGTATTCTATTTGCATACTATCATTATCAAAAGAAGATGCATTATCACTATAATGAGAAGAGTTAAGAGTTACCTCATTCGGCGATTGAACCATGAGATAAGTTTCATCGTTGGTTTTATCTTCGACGTCATTTTTGATATCGCTCCAAGAACCTCCGATGAAGGCCTTTTGATATTTGTTACGAGATGGTTTTGGACAATCACCAATGAGATGATTTTGATCACCGCATCTAAAAAATTTCCAGTCACTCTTTCCTTTCTTCTCATATCTTTGTCGGAATGACTTCTTTTCTTCTCTTGGTTGCCTAACAATTTTACCCTTTCTTCTAAAGAACTTTTTAAAGTTCCTTACGGCTATAGCATATTCTTCGTCATCGCTTCCAGATGTCGAAGTTTCATCATCACTAGACTCTTTCTTAGCTTTCAAGGCAATAGACTTAACTCTTTCCTTTTTGCCTCTATAAATTTCAGAATCTTTTTCCATGACTACTTCATGTACTTTTAGATTGCCGATAAGCTCGTCTAGAGCTAGTGATGACAAATCTTTCAATTATTCAATCACCATGACATTTGCTCTCCATTTAGGATGTAGAGCTCTAAGAAACTTCCTAACATAGTTCTTGCTAGAGAAACCTTCATCAAGAGCTTTAAGACAAGTAATAATAGTGTTAAATCTAGCAAAACCGCTATCAATAGATTCTTCTTCAAGGATAGTAAATTGTTCATATTATTGAACAAGAAACCAAATAGTAACCGAATAAGCTTAAAATTTAAATATAGAAAGTACGATAAGCTAATAAACTCTTTTCAAGATTCAATAAATAAATAAATAAGCTTTAATAAGCTCACAATAAGCCAACAAAAACCAAAATGGGCCAAGCCCTAGATCCTTTACCTTTTACTTGTTAGGCCGAAACCTACAAAAGCCCAAAACCACAAAATAAGTTACGAAAATAAGACCAACATACAATAAGCTACCAAATAAGCCTAAAAAAATCTCAAAATAAGCCAAATAAGTCATGGGCCGAGCCCATGACCCTTTCTCTTTTGATCCAATGGTTGGGCCGAGGCAAACAAACAAACCCAAAACCTAATAATCCCTATCTAAGCTTATTAATAAGCTAGACTTCCAAATAAGTATCAATAAGCTCTAGACAACACAAGATATTTTACCACAACAACCATGATATTAAGATGACCAACCTGTGGAAACTAAAAGGGGGGGTTGAATAGTTTTTACCGTTTTATATTAAAACTTGGATTATCGACTTATGTGAACTCAAGAGATACACACAAGTGTATATGATAGCGATCCAATAAGTAAATAAGTAATCTACAAAATATGAACGAGTAAAGATATGAATATCTAACCTAGACACAATGATTTATTGTGGTTTGGCTACGACAGCTCTCTTTCGCCCTACTCCACTCCCCAGTACCCAACTTGAGATTATCTTCACTATCGTCACAACAAGCCCCATTTAGGCAGAGAAAACCGTACACGACCGCTTACACTTTTTTTGGTATATGCTAAATACGATTTATACATTTGAGATAGAACCAATCTAACCACATGTATTTTGAGGCCTAAATACCTAACCTATCATACACATATGATACTTACTACACACAAAAAACATAACTAAACACACTATGTATAAAAGATAAATGATTATCAGACAACGTGATGACACAACTAAAACTATTAAACTCACTGGAAGCATTGACTTCTTCTTGAGTCGTTCTTTATAAAGAGTGGAATGAGTGAATCACTTATAATGGATTATGTATGACTGTATATGATCAAAGAATTATAAAGATAATAAGATGTATGTGAAAATATTTGGCAAGAGTTGTTTAATAAGAAAGCTTGGGTTTGTATTTATAGGTAAACCTTTGAATTCAAATGCGTGTCCAAACTGCTAGATGGTGCGACCCAATGATTACACCACATGAGTTGGATCCGTACCTTGTATGGTAGATCCGTCCAAGGAAACTGGGGACAACATTAGTTCATTTTATGATTATACTCAAATCCTATTACAAAAATTATTTTTTTTGTATTTATTAAAACTGTTTATAGATTTCTTCTAGAACAAATATTTTTAACCATCAATAAGGAAAGATTTTCTAGATTTAGGAATATTTTGAAAGATTTGGAAAGATTGTTTCCAGTTAGGGTTAATCTTATTTTGTTTTACATGATTAGAATACCTAGCTTATAATTAATCATGTGTTACCTTAAATCATTTCATTAGAAAGAGTTTATGCAAATGATAATATTTTTCTTTGATCATTAACTATGTTTAATAGTGCCATATTCATACCTTAAGTGATTTGTCGTCGTCAAGTAAACTTTTGACTAAATAAACTTGTTTACGAAAACTCTTTTGACGTAGTAGGACATTTATATTTGTTATTATCCAAAAACATGAAGAATCATTAAATATAAATATTGTTTTTGCGTGAATATTTGTATTAACAATCTCCCCCTTTTTGATGATGACAATATATAAACTCATGCTTATTAAAAGTTACTAAATAAGTATTTAGTAGATGAGTTTACATATCTTCTCCTACTTTTTGTCAAAGCGAAAAGTGTTGTAGAGGCGGTCCTTGCAAGTCTTGTTTTGACGAATGCTAAGTCACTTGGTTACGAATGCAAAGTAAAAAATAATGACTAAGTTGCAAAGTGCTCCCCCTTGGTGTACTGCTCCCCCTTGCTAGGGGCCACCATGAATCGAGCTATTGGTGCGTGTACAAACCAAAAGTTATTAGACAAGCAAATATATATACGACAACTACATATGCACACATATACATTTTAACACAATAAACATCCATCATCAACACAACAAAATAAAATAAGGTTAAATCCATTATAAGGGATAAAACATAAAATTTGGCATTAAAGCCATTACATAATAATATTAGACTAGAAAAAGAAAATAATTAAAGATCTTAAATCTTGGGATAAATGTCATTTTCCCATATAATCTGAGGGGTGAGGTAAGATTGCTATGCGGCTAAATGGCCCATTCGTCATGGGTCCAGGTATAAATAGTATTCGCGGGTCGGGTTCGTGACCCGATGTTAGACTATACGTCATCACATGCCTTGTGGTGTAACATCATTGACAAAACATGTTGTGGAGGTGACGCATGTCGCTTGGATGAACAAAATCCAAGATGTTGGAGGATTGGGGAAATCTTGATTTCTAAGATTTGGTGGTGGATGGTGAATGTTTTTAAGTGGAGGTAAATTATTTTGGAGGAGAGGTGTGTTGTTGTTAATGTTAACAAACAAAGGTTGGGTTTACAGTAATGGTTCAAATCTGGGTGGTAGATTTGGAAAACCAGGAGGTGGTCGAGAGATACGTGGTGGTGGAGATGGATTAGAAGGGTCCGGTGGCTAATTTTTTTTATTTGAACATAGGGATCATTTGGTGACATTTGTAGTGGAGGAAGTTCTTAAGGTTCTTGTTTTATCAAAATAACAAAATGAAGTTTAGGTGGAGGTGCAACATGAGTTGGTGTCAGAGACTCACTTGGTGATAATGAAGAGGTGTAGTGTGTGCTTTTTCTAGAGATAGATTTTGATGGAGCTTGAGGTGGTGAAAGGGATTTCTTTCTAGGAGGTGGTGAAGGAGTTCTCTTATTTGGTTGTTCCTCACTCGAGGATGTGAGATTGACATAGTTTGAATACTTGACACTCATTCTTACGGTTTTTCTTTTGAAGTTTGGTGAATTTTTTTGGAAGAACTAGTCATGAAGATGAATTAGTGAGGTTGTTTATGAGAAATGTGGAGAAAATGTGAAGAAAATAGTGTTTAAGGATGATCATTATAAGGAGAAAGTGGTGATATGATTTGTATAATGGTCCTTAGATTATATGGAGAACATGTTATATCCTAAGGTTTAAGATCCCACATAGTATCATATAGCATGGTTATAAGATAAAGTAGAAAAAGTTAAAAATTAAGAAAATTTGAATTTTGGTGCCTAGACTGGTGAGCCACGGACCCACTAAAAAAACATACGGATCTACCATATGGTAGATCCGTGGGTCGCAGGTTTCAACAAAAATGACCAGAACATCAATTTGCACCCCAATCACAAGACAAATTATCATACAAACCACATTATTTACTACCAAAAATAGTAATATGATAAAATATCCATAAAGCATAGGATATCAAAGTGACCAATTCAGATTCAAGCATGCAGATTTAAGTAAACAAGTTAATAATTCAGAGATACGATAATTATACATCTAAATTGTTTCATAAATAAATCTTCCTTCACCGACATCCCTTCTTCAACAACCTCGCAAAGTTGTGCAATGCTAGACCTAAGTTTTTAAACATCCCTCTTGTCTCCCTTTGCTCCTTAGACATCTTAGGATCATCCTTAAGAGCCCTACTATATAACCTAGGGGAAAGTTTGGTGCTAGGAAAATCTCCATTATCTAAGGGTGGTGACTCGGTTGAGGACGAGGTGCTCAATTGAGTCCGCTTAGATTTTCCTACATTCCTAGTTCTTTTGGGTGGAGGCTTCTTGGGTTGTTTTGCCTTAAGTGAGGACATTTTCATTAGGAAAAGTTTGTAACGTTCATCAAATGAGCCTTGTGCCATGTTTGCTTTAAGGTTTTTAAAGAGATGAGTTAAGATCATGCCGTATGGTAGAACTTTGTCTCGTCTTTCCCTAAAGAAGTACATCCTCCTAATGATGAAGTAGGCAAGGTTAAAGGGTTGTTTGTTTTCTAGGCAATACAACATCGATGCAATTACTGCTTGATTGTGGTCTCTATTTCCTATGGTAGAGTAGATATTTTCCCTAATGACTAGTTCACAAGGCCTAAGATGATCAAAGAGCTCATTTGTTTCGATTTTGTTTGGCAATTTGTGGATGGTGTTTCCCTCTTTGTCTATATTTTGATGAACGGTTCTTCTATAGATTAGGTTTCGGATATCATCAAGAGCAGGAAGACGTGAGTTGTAAGGTTCAATTTGCTCTAAGATTTTCTCAAGTTCATTAAGACCCTATACATCAGAGTAGATGCAAATGCCTTGATTAGGGAGATAGGTAAGCTCAATAAATTGAGTGAGGGAGAGGTTGAAATGATGATTGTTGATAATGAATTGGATTGAGAAATGGTTGTTGGAGTCTCTTTCTAGCTTAAGGGTTTTGTAAAACTCAAAGATGAACCTTGGACAAATTTGCTCATCTAAGGCAAGCAAGCAATCAAAACCTATGGCGGTAAACTTAGCCACTGAGTCATCACTAAGGTCATTGTAGAAGGATGTGTCAATGGTTCTCCCCTCATGAACATATCTACTTTCTAAAGTCCTATAGATATCCCTAAGTGCATCGGACATGTTAGGATCAATGTAAATTTTTGGAGCATAAGCACGGGTTTTCTGGTAGTTTTGTTGGTATTCGCTTGACATTTTGGTACCTACGTAGTTTATGGTGATTTTAATGAGAAAATATTATAAATGAAACATAATATTATTCTTAAGTGTGTATTTTTATAGACTTGATGTGGGTGTGCGGTTTGCTTGACTCAATCAAAAGAAAAATAGCGACAATACTAGTAGTAAGCAAACCTTCATGCACAACATATGTTTGATATTGATCTAGATGAATGGAACAAAAATTGCTTATGAATTAAGCACCTCGTATATACATTCATGAGAATTCAATGAGAATCCGATGAGAATCCGACAAGAAGTGATTAAGAATCTAAAGATCAAAATAAAGATAAATAGTTCCACGATGAATAAGAAATAATGGTAATTTATAATAAAATAATAATATTTTATTAATTCGTCTTCTTATCGGGCTAAAAGGGTAAGTATGAAACCTAGCCTATTTATTATGTTTAAGTTCATTCGTTTCAACCTTGACATTTAACGATTAACAAAATCCAAATTTTGTCCTTTTATGGGATTAACAAGAAAATAGGCTCTTTCCAAAATATTTTCTAAGTGTGACATGTTTTATAAAATTTCGACGTGATCCGTTCGTTTGTAAAAGTTTCCTCAAGACTCCAAACCTTAATTTAAATCACTTTCCACTTTCAACAATTCCTCAACAAAACACCAAGTTTGTATTTCTCACGACGACCCGTTAAAACAATATTTTCATTAATTATCCAAACCGTTGTAGTTTACTCGAGTACAACTCCATCCACAAATCCAATAGTTAACCCAAAATCCAAGTGTCGTTCTAGTCCATTATCTCATTGGCCTTACGGCTGATTAAAGTTTCTTAGTTAGCCCGATAATATTGACAAATATAGTATAGATACCTTATTGGGCTTTTCGACCCAATAAGTCCACTAGTATCTTTTTATGTTTCCAAATAGGTCTGAAATAGTTCTCCAATACTTAATCGTAAAATAAGTTCTCTTTATTTCACTTAAATAACTTGCCAATAAGCTAAAATATAGTTCACGAGAATAAGCCGAGACCAAATAAACTCAAGATAAGTTGCAGTTTATCTTAGCTTATTGAGTCGTGACCCCTGAAGTCCAAAACAAGCCTTTAAGCCCAAAATAAGTTAATAAGTTACACAAAAACATAAGGATCTCAAATCCAAAGAAATAAGTCACAAAAAATAAGCTATGGTTTAATACTCTTATTGGGCCTCGAGCCCAATAAGCTCGAAAGTTCTCCAATGCGTTCAAAAATAGATTCGTTTGTATCAAAACCATTTTTAGTTCTTTAAATAAGCTCCAAACAAATTATAAAATATCCGACAATATAAGCCTGGGTCAAATAAGCTTCAATAAGCTGAAACCTATTAATCTTATTGGGCCGGGAGCCCAAAAAGCTCAAACGTCTCAAAATAAGCTAGAAATAATCCGATTTAGATTATAAGTTCAAAACCAAATAAGTTAACAATTAAGCGACGAAATAAGCACTCAATAAGCATACGAAATAAGCCAGTTTCACAAGAAGCAAACTCACGCACCCTTATTGGGCGAGTCCATTGTTAGGCCCGTTAAGACTAAATAGTAACCGAATAAGCTTAAAAATTAAATATAGAAAGTACGATAAGCTAATAAACTCTTTTCAAGATTCAATAAATAAGCTTTAATAAGCTCACAATAAGCCAACAAAAACCAAAATGGGTCGAGCCCTAGATCCTTTTCCTTTTCCTTGTTGGGTCAAAACCCACAAAAGCCCAAAACCACAAAATCAGTTACGAAAATAAGCCTAACATAGAATAAGCTACCAAATAAGCCTCAAAAAATCTCAAAATAAGCCAAATAAGTCATGGGTCGAGCCTGTGACCCTCTCTATTTTGATCCAACGATTAGGCCGAGGCAAACAAACAAACCCAAAACCCAATAAGTTCTATCTAAGCTAGACTTCCAAATAAGCATCAATAAGCTCTAGACAACACAAGATATTTTACCACAACAACCATGATATTAAGATGACCAACCTGTGGAAACTAGAAGGGGGGGGGGTTGAATAGTTTTTACCGTTTTAAATTAAAACTTAGATTATCGACTTATGTGAACTCAAGAGATATACACAAGTGTATATGATAGCGATGCAATAAGTAAATAAGTAATCTACGAAATATGAACAAGTAAAGATAAGAAAGATCAAACCAATGACACAATGATTTATAGTGGTTTGGCTACGAAGCTCCTCTTCGCCCTACTCCACTCCCCAAGTACCCAACTTGAGAGTTATCTTCACTATGTCAACAAGCTCCCTTTAGGCGGAGAAAACCGTACACGCCGCTTACACTTTTTTTGGTACTAAGCTAAATACCGATTTATACTTTGAGATAGAACCAATCTAACACACTATGTATTTTGAGGCCTAAATACTAACCTATCATACACATATGATACATACAACACACAACACAAGATATAAAAGATAAATGATTATCACAAACGTGATGACACAACTAAACTATTAACACTTGAAGCTTGACTTCTTCTTGAGTGTTCTTTACTAAAGAGTGGAATGAGTTGATCACTTATAATGGATTATGTAACAAGTATAATGATCAAAGAATTATAAAAGATAAAAGATGTATGTGAAAAATATTTGTCAAGAGTTGTTTAAAAAGAAAGCTTGAGGTTGGTATTTATAGGTAAACCTTTGAAATTCAAATGCTTGTCCAAACAGCTAGATGGTGCGACCCACTGATTCACCATTAGTTGGATCCGTACCTTGTTATGGTAGATCCGTCCAAGGAACTGGGACAACATTTGTCATTTTATGATTAACTCCAAATCTATACAAAATATTTTTTTGTATTTATTAAAACTAGTTTAATAGATTCCTCTAGAACAAATATTTTTAACCATCAATAAGGAAAGATTTTCTAGATTTAGGAATATTTTGAAAGATTTAGAAAGATTGTTTCCAGTTATGGTTAATCTTATTTTGTCTTACATGATTAGTATACTTAGCTTATAATTAATCATGTGTTACCTTAAATCATTTAATTCGAAAGAGTTTATGCAAATGATAATATTTATCTTTGATCATTAACTATGTTTAATAGTGCCATATTCATACCTTAAGTGATTTGTCGTCGTCAAGTAAACTTTTGACTAAATAACTTGTTTACGTAAACTTTTACGTAGTATGACATTATATTTGTTATTATCAAAACATGAAGATCATTAAATATAAATATTGTTTTTGCGCGAATATTTATATTAACAATCTCCCCCTTTTTGATGATGATAAAATATAAACTCATGCTTATTAAAAGTTACTAAATAAGTATTTAGTAGATGAGTTTACATATCTTCTCCCACTTTTTGTCAAAGTAAAAAGTGTTGTAGAGGCGGTCCTTGCAAGTCTTGTTTTGACGAATGCTATGTCACTTGGTTACGAATGCAAAGTAAAAAAATAATGACTAAGTTGCAAGTGCTCCCCCTTGGTGTATGCTCCCCCTTGCTAGGGGCACCAAGGAATCGAGCTATGGATGCGTGCTACAAACCAAAGTTATTAGACAAGCAAATATATATACGACAACTACATATGCACACATATACATTTTAACACAATAAACATCCATCATCAACACAACAAAATAAAATAAGGTTAAATCCATTATAAGGGATAAAACATAAAATTTGGCATTAAAGCCATTACATAATAATATTAGACTAGAAAAAGAAAATAATTAAAGATCCTAAATCTTTGGATAAATGTCATTTTCCCATATAATCTGAGGGGTGAGGTAAGATTGCTATGCGGCTAATGCGGAAATTTAGCTAGGTGTGATAAAAAGCCAGGGTGGTGTCAAATGTATGAGAACATATAGTTGACACAGTTACGAAGCCTTTGGATTTCATGCCATGTGGTGCTACAACATTGACAAAACATGTTGTGGAGATGAGGCATGTCGTTTATCCAAGATGTTAGAGGATTGGGAAATCTTGATTTCCAAGATTTGGTGGTGGATGGTGAATGTTTTTAAGTGGAGGTAAATTGTTTTAGAGGAGAGGTGTGTTGTTGTTAATGTTAACAAATAAAGGTTGGGTTGATGGTAATGGTTCAAATCTGGGTGGTAGATTTGGAAAACTGGGAGGTAGTCGAGAGACACGTGGTGGTGGATATGGATCATTTGGTAACATTTGTAGTGGAGGAAGTTCTTAAGGTTCTTATTTTATTTAAATGACAAAACGAAGTTTAAGTGGAGGTGCAACATGAGTTGGTGTCAGAGACTCACCTGGTGATGATGAAGAGGTGTAGTGTGTGCTTTTGCTAGAGATAGATTTTGATGGAGCTTGAGGTGGTGAAAGGGATTTCTTTCTAGGAGGTGGAGAAGGAGTTCTCTCATTTTGTTGTTCCTCACTTAAGGATGTGAGATTAACATAGTTTGGATACTTGACACTCATTCTTGCGGTTTTTCTTTTGAAGTTTGGTGAATTTTTTTTAGAAGAACTAGTCATGATGATGAATTAGTGAGGTTGTTTATGAGAAATGTGGAGAAAATGTGAAGAAAATAATGTTTAAGGATGATGATTATAAGGAGAAAGTGGTGATATGATTTGTATAATGGTCCTTGGATTATATGGAGAACATATTATATCCTAAGGTTTAAGATCCCACATAGTATCATCTAGCATGGTTAAAAGATTAAGTAGAAAAAGTTAAAAATTAAGAAAATTCGAATTTTATCGCTTGGAGTGGTGGGGCACGGATCCACCAAAACAATGTATGGATCTACCATATGGTGGATCCGTAGGTCACACGTTTCAACAAAAATGACCAGAACATCAATTTGCACCTCAATCACAAGACAAATTATCATGTAAACTACATTATTTACTACCAAAAATATCAATACGATAAAATATCCATAAAGCATAGCATATCAAAGCGACTAATTTAGATTCAAGCATGCAGATTTAAGTAAACAAGTTAATAATTTGGAAATACGATAATTATACATCTAAATTGTTTCATAAACAAATCTTCCTTCACCGACATCCCTTCCTCAACAACCTCGCAAAGTTGTACAATGTTGGACCTAAGTTTTTAAACATCCCTCTTGTCTCACTTTGCTCCTTGGACATCTTAGGATCATCTTTAAGAGCCCTACTATATGACCTAGGGGAAAGTTTGGTGCTAGGTAAATCTCCATTATCTGAGGGTGGTGACTCGGTTGAGGATGAGGTGCTCAATTAAGTCCGCTTTGATTTTCATACATTCCTTGTTCTTTTGGGTGGAGGCTTCTTGGGTTGTTTTGCCTTAAGTGAGGATATTTTCCTAGGGAAAAGTTTGTAACATTCATCAAATGAGCCTTGTGCCATGTTTTCTTTAAGGTTTATGAAGAGATGAGTTAAGATCATGCCATATGGTAGAACTTTGTCTCATCTATCCCTAAAGAAGTACATCCTCCTAATGATGAAGTAAGCAAGGTTGAAGGGTTGTTTGTTTTCTAGGTAATACAACATCAATGCAATAACTGCTTGAGTGTGGTCTCTGTTTCCTATGGCGAAGTAGACATTTTCCCTAATGACTAGTTCACAAGGCCTAAGATTATCAAAGATCTTATTTGTTTCTATTTGGTTTGGCAATTTATGGATGGTGTTTCCCTCTTTATTTATATTTTGATGAACGGTTCTTCTATGGATTAGGTTTTGGATATCATCAAGAGCAGGAAGACGTGAGTTATAAGGTTCAATTTGCTCTAAGGTTTTCTCAAGTTCAACAAGACCCCATACATCAGAGTAGATGCAAATGCCTTTATTAGGAAGATGGGTAAGCTTGGCAAATTGAGTAAGGGAGAGGTTGAAATGATGATTGTTGATAATGAATTGGATTGAGAAATGGTTATTGAAGTCTCTTTCTAGCTTAAGAGTTTTGTAAAACTCAAAGATGAACCTTCGACAAATTTGCTAATCTAGGGCAAGCAAGCAATCAGAACCTATGGCGGTAAACTTAGCCACTGAGTCATCACTAAGGTCATTGTAGAAGGATGTGTCAATGATTCTCCCCTCATGAACATATCTACTTTCTAAAGTCCTATAGATATCCCTAAGTGCATCGGACATGTTGGGATCATTGTAAATTTTTAGAGCATAAGCACGGGTTTTCTTGTAGTTTTGTTGGTATTCGCTTGACATTTTGGTACCTACGTGGTTTATGGTGATTTTAATGAGAAAATATTATAAATGAAACATAATATTATTCTTAAGTGTGTATTTTTATAGACTTGATGTGGGTGTGCGGTTTGCTTTACTCAATCAAAAGAAAATAGCGACAATACTAGTAGTAAGCAAACCTTCATGCACAGGCTATGTTTGATATTTCTCTAGATGAATGGAACGAAAAATGCTTATGAATTAAGCACCTCGTATATACATTCATAAGACCTAATGTATGAAGAAAAAGTTTTTGTGTTGTATTAACAATGTAGTTAAACAACCCTTATTTTGAAAAGTTCCTAAAAATGAGGTTTTATTTAAAAATCATGACTTGGGGTTTTGGCGAAAAATGATTTTTGCCCAATCGCTTCAATTATGCTTTCTAAGTATCATAATAGTTATACATTGTTATAACCTAATGCTAATTTTACGAAAATAACAAGAAAAAATGAAATCCACAAATTATGTAGTTTTGATTAAAATCAAAACCCTAGATATGAAATTAAGTAGAAAATAAGATGAAATCACTTACAATAGTTGTTATAGATTGATGATTTGTTGATGATCTTGTAGATTAATTGCTCCAATTGCCTTTAATAGTGATTTAGTTTGGAGGGTTTATGCATTTTAGTTTGTGGGTATGTTAGTATAATAATAGTTGTGATCCCAACATGTTTAAAATTAGTTATTTACCCGCGATCTGAAACTCACGGATCCACCTAAACAACGCACGGATCTCCCTATGGTGGATCCGTGGTTCGAAGGTGTCCACAAATACGGACAGAGTTGATTTTTAAGCAAATTGAGATATGGTGTTATGTTTTTGGCAATTGGAGTATGTTATATTTACTATTAGGAGTATGTGACATAATTTTTGGAGTGGACGTGCAAGTTTTGAGTGAACTGTGCAACTTGTCGTGAATTTCCCGATGGAAGTTCAATGAAGTCGATCCTACTAGGAGTGTGTTATCTTTTCGATTTTTGCCCAATCGCTTCAATTATGCTTTCTAAGTATCATAATAGTTATACATTGTTATAATCTAATGCTAATTTTACGAAAATAACAAGAAAAAATGAAATCCCCAAATTATGTAGTTTTGATTAAAATCAAAACCCTAGATATGAAATTAAGTAGAAAATAAGATGAAATCACTTACAATAGTTGTTATAGATTGATGATTTGTTGATGATCTTGTAGATTAATTGCTCCAATTGCCTTTAATAGTGATTTAGTTTGGAGGGTTTATGCATTTTAGTTTGTGGGTGTGTTAGTATAATAATAGTTGTGATCCCAACATGTTTAAAATTAGTTATTTACCCGCGATCTAAAACTCACGGATCCACCTAAACAACGCACAGATCTCCCTATGATGGATCCGTGGTTCGCAGGTGTCCACAAATACGGACAGATTTGATTTTTAAGCAAATTGAGATATGGTGTTATGTTTTTGGCAATTGGAGTATGTTATATTTACTATTAGGAGTATGTGACATAATTTTTGGAGTCGACGTGCAAGTTTTGAGTGAACTGTGCAACTTGTCGTGAATTTCCCGATGGAAGTTCAATGAAGTCGATCCTACTAGGAGTGTGTTATCTTTTCGCATAATTTTGACCATTACTAGTAACAAAATCATTTATGAACATTTAGACTCAACAAAACATCGTCAACACAAGTGTGAGTTGCAATTCGATGATTGTTATTTTCGTATTTTTTAATTGATTTTGTAATTTCATGTATTGATCATACATGTAGATTTTGAAAATATCTATGGTCATTTTATTGATATTTTCTTCTTCAAGTAAAATTCTAATCTCGATGATGTTCATGATCAGAAGTTTTGTAATTGGAACTTGTAATGAGAATTAACAACTTTTGAATAATGATTAATTACTTCATTAAGTTTCCATTTATGATTATTTTTTAGATGATGTAGAATTACTATCCATGATAAGTTCCATCATTTCTAATCCTAATCTTAAATAATTAAATACTTCATGTTTTAAAGGTTTAGTAAATATATCGGCTATATTATCCTCGGATGCAACTTTCTCAATAGAAATATTGCCGTTTTAGATGTTATCGCGTAGAAAGTGATGACATATTGTATATGTTTAGTTCTAGAATGTTGTACGGGGTTTATACTTAGGTCGATAGCGCCTTTATTGTCGCACATAATTGGAACGTCGTCCAGGCATATGCCATAGTCGATGAGAGCTTGTTTCATCCATAGTGCTTGTTGACATGCCTTCTCGGCGAAGACGTATTCGGCTTCGATCGTGGAGATAGCAAGGGACGTTTGTTTCTTAGCGAACCAAGATGTTAAACAACATCCCATGAACGTATAAACACCACTAGTGCTTTTGCGATCAACATAATCGCCCGCGTGGTCGGAGTCGGCATAAACTATAGTTTCTACTCTGGTTCCTTTCGGATACCATAATCTTAAGTGACTAGTTCCTCTAATATACCTAAATATATTCTTAACGGCTTCTAAATGGGTAGTCTTAGGATTTTCTTAGAAACGAGCACATAAGCAAACACTAAACATAATATCGGGCCTACTTACAGTTAAATAAAGTAAACTACCAATTATACCTCGATATTTAGAGCTATCCACAGAGTCGGCTTCATCGTCTTTAGTGAGCTTGATCTCCGTTGACATCGGCGTCTTGGTTGGTTTGGTATCTTCCAACCTGAACTTCTTTAACATCTCCTTGATGTACTTGGATTAATTGAAAAATATTCCGTCCTCAATTCTTTTAATTTGAAGACCCAAGAAGAAGTTCAACTTCCCCATCATACTCATCTTAAACTTGTCGTGAATGATTTTCGCAAAATCATCACACAAGTTTTGACTCGTGGAACCAAATATAATTTCGTCGACATAAATTTGAACGATGATAAGATATGACTTTAATTTCTTAGTAAAAAGTGTATTATCAACCATTCCTATTGAATACTCGTGTTTTATAAAAAATGATTTTAGTCTATCATACCAAGCTTTGGGAGATTGCTTAAGACCATACAAAGGTTTCTTAAGTTTAAAAACATAGTTTAGTTTTTGAAAATTAATAAATCCCGAAGGTTGAGCAACATAAACCTCTTTGTTTATAAAACCGTTTAGGAAAGCACTTTTTACATCCATTTGATATAATTTAAAATCGTTTGCACAAGCAATAGCAAGAAGTATTCTAATAGACTCTAATCTAGCTATCAGAGCATATGTTTCATCATAATCTATACCTTCTTGTTGATTATATCCTTGTGCTACTAATCTAGCATTATTTCTAGATACTATACCATTTTCATCTAATATATTTCTAAAGACCCATTTCGTTCCTATGACCGATTGACTTATGGGTAAAGGGACTAATTCCCAAACATCATTAGCTACAAATTGATTTAATTCTTCTTGTATAGCTACAACCCAACTTTTATCTTTTAATGCCTCTTTGACATATTTGGGTTCTATTGTAGATATAAAACAAAAGAAATTACTTTGATTTTGGGCTTGAGACCTTAAGGTTCTTTGATTAAGATTTTCTATGACTTGATCTAATAGATGATTCTTGGATTCCTTAATGTTAACAATTTCATCAACTTCTATCGACTCATCTTCTTCTTCTTCATTATTATTATTTACTATTTTGGTATTCTTTTTAATGGCTTCTTCTTCACCAACATCATCATCAACCAATAGTGATAATTTGGTAGGAGGAGGACTTTCATTGAATGCCACATTAAGTATGATTTCTTTGACTTTTATTGTAGGTTTAATTTAACACTATAGAGCTTACTATTTGTGATATCCTAGAAAAGAAAAACACCTTCGTAAGACTTAGGGGGTTTGGGCAAACTTGTGGTTAGATAGTGCTTAGTATTCAAAATGAAGCACTTGCTTCTGAATACTTTAAAATATTCTAAAGAGGGTTTCCTACCTCTAAATATTTCATAAGGGGTTTTTCTAATATTGGTCGAATTAATATTCTATTTAGTATATAAGTTGACGTATCAACGGCATTGCACCAAAACTTTTGTGGAATGGATTCTTCATTAAGCATAGTCCTAGACATTTCTTGCAAGGTTCTATTTTTCTTTCCTACTACCCTATTTGATTGTGGAGTACGTGGAGCCGAGAAGTTATAAGTAATGCCTTGTCCATCACAATAAGCTCCGAATTGTACTTCATTATCAAATTCTCGACCATGATCCGTTCTAATAGCAACTATAGAACTACCTAGTTGGTTTTGAATTTTCCTACTTAAATATATCAAATTTCTTAAAAGCTTCATTTTTAATTTTTAAAAATCTAGTCCATGTATACCTAGAATAATCATCTACTACTACTAAGGTATATAGATTACCTCCATAGCTTTTATTGCCGACGGAGCAAATAAGTTTATATGTAATAATTCTAGACATCTTGTAGTAAAACTTAATATTTTTCAGCTTTATGACTTGCATAGCTTGCTTTTTCCCAATTTTTTCAAGCATCAAAAAAATGTTTATTCATTATTTTAGATAGATAAATTTCTAACTAATTTCTTTAGATGACAAAGAATTGAATTAAACAGCATATTTGTGTGACCAATCCTCTATCCAAAGGTGAAGTTATCACATACCATGGCGAGACATAAATGTCCTTGATGAACTATTTCCTAATTTCATTACGGATAAACCATTTTTACTAATTTCGTTTCCTATGATTTTACCATCTTTGATTATTTCACTACCTTCTTCCGTAAATAAGACTCGACACTTGTTGTCACAAATTTGACCGACACTAAGTAAGTTAAATGCTAAGTTATCTACGTGTTCTACATTAGATATAGTAAGAGAGTCATTTGAGATAGTACCTTTGCCTATGATATTTCCTTTTAAGTTACTTCCAAAGACAACATTACCTCCGTCGTATGCTTTGTAGGTAGAGAATAGACTTTTGTAACCGGTCATATGTTTGGAGCAACCACTATATTTGATCCATTCATCCGGTTCCAAGCATGTTCTCAAGCATACCTATTTAAACAAAAACAAATTCAAGCGTTTAGTCCCCAGTATCTTATGGGTCCAAAAATGTTAGTGTTGTACATCCCTTGCATTTGTTGCAATTGATTGGGATATTAAAATAGGATACAATTTCCCATATGTACATAGCCTTGACTTAGATGGTTGTTTAAATTCATAGGGTAGAGGTTTTGGTGAATTGGTTCTCTAGAGTTTCTTCTAGGTTGAGGTGTGTTGTATCTTGGTTGGGAAGAGATCTTTCTTCTAGGTGGAGGTGTTTTTGACCTAAAATCGATTTTGACATAACCAAAACCTCTTTTAAGAGATGGTTTTAAAGACGGTTTCTTTGACCCATCAATTCTATTATGTATTAGTTTCTTTCTAGTAATGACAAAATCCAATCTCGAAGACATGGGTGGACTAAAAACATGTTCTGCTGATGTGTCATTGTGTGGTGTATATTTTTGTGATTCAAGTTTTAAATTTATATTTACCGCTTAAACCAAAAACAAACACTTTAACGGGCAGTTACCCGTCCGTGGTGGTTTTCCGTGTAAGGTAGGGTGTCGAACACTTAAGCGAGGTTAGATCTCTTAATTTAATTATATTTTGGTTATTTAACCTAAGTTAATTCTAATCTAAGTCAAACCTATGCTAATCCTAATTCTAACAGGTAAAAGGGGGGTTTCAGCCTAAGAGACTGGCACGGGTTTGGTTGGTGACTACAATTAATTCAAGACACTTTAACCCACACAAGCAAATTAACAGAAGATAAAAGAGCGGTCGAGCCTTATGATAGAAAACTGTATTAGCCATCATTAATCCGATTAGAAGTTGGTTTGTTTATTCAGTGCAATGATTACTTATCTCGAAGAGGCATATCATTCTTAGACTTAGGCGGGACTTCATCCTAAGACCTAGACACATTAATTCTGTCACAATTAAAGCATCCACATAAAGCATCCTTATATATTGATTATAATTCATCTAGAGGACGACACCGTGTATGTCGTATTACTGTTTAACGGTAATTTGTGTTAGGTGGTAGTCCACAATCCAAACTATACCAATGATCAGAACTTATTAGTTAGTACTAAGCCACTACCTTCTACGGTACAACCAGTTCAATCAGGCAAGCAGGACGTTATTAGTGATCCTATTTGTTCCACCTATACGCATTACTATATGGAGAGCTATCCCAGACTCTTAGCCTACGCCCAAACAACACCGAAGTTGCAACGCATTAAATATGTAAACTAGACCCCATTGAAATGATAGTCGCTACGTAAGCAACGTAAAACAATTATCATGTGATAAATCATAATCAATAAAACACGATAAATTAACAAAATCGAGATATAAACAAAACCTAAACATTCAGATCTTCATAATGATGGTAATACCCAAAGGTATTAGGCTTCAAACATCATAATTTAATACAAGGCGTAATTGTTTAGCCAAGGTAAACTAAACCGATGTTAACGGAATGATACAAAAACTACGATTACAAAAGTATAAGAAAGTTAACACTTGTCTTCTATGTATAGAATGCGTAGTGGTTGGGGGTTGTGGTGGGGGCGATACCTCTTCAAACTCTTATCTCCTCTAAAAATCACTTTTTGTGGTTAGGTAGACAAGATATAATTTAGCACACTAAACCACGTTTTGAATTTTTCTATTTATACTGTCTGAAGCCGGTGTTCAGATACG
Organism: Tanacetum coccineum; assembly: GCA_026074375.1. Taxonomy (NCBI): domain Eukaryota; kingdom Viridiplantae; phylum Streptophyta; class Magnoliopsida; order Asterales; family Asteraceae; genus Tanacetum; species Tanacetum coccineum. Next base: position 41,430 of record BQNB010045027.1, read on the forward strand.
CGTATCCAATGGTTGGTATACGGCTTATTGGAGTTTCTGGGAGAAGGGGGAACCACGTTTGATATCCTCCATAATATTTTTATTCCCCATATAGCTTGAAATACTGGCGTATTCCTTTCCTGGATACGGTTATTAGACTTGGTTTCACTTTGCGTGGTCTTTGGTGAGTGCACGGCAAGGATATCGCGTATCTTCCAAATGGATACGGCCGTATGTTAGTCAGAACATAAATCTTCAAAAATCTTTGATTTAAGCTCCAGAATGCGCGCCTTTTGCTAATATTCACCAAGTACTCCATAATTACTGCAATTCTCAAATATAAACGATTAAGTAACAATTCTTTGCAATAATTATATAAAATGAGTTAATTACATGGGATAAATGATACTATAAAATAGATGTTATTTGATGTCATCAAATATCCCCCCACTTGAATCCTATTTGTCCTCAAGTAGCCTTTAGAAGTCTATAAAATTGTATCCCTAAGAATATTTTCCGTTAAAGCATTTATTTGATTTATTACAAGTACACAACCAAACACCTCACGAAATAGGAAGATGAAAACTAAATCACTCACTAATCTATGTTGTAAATGTAAACTAATTCGCTAATTGCTAGGAGAAATGTCGTGATGAGTAATTCTTGTAACCCCCCATTTTTACATATAGCACGAAGCTAAATCGGGTTATTACTTCAAGGGTACAACAGACTTAATCATAAGAAAAAGATATCAAAAAATCCCGTTTATGAAAATAAGTTATCATACATCATTTCTTCAAGTTTTAAAACAAACAGAGGTTCCCAAATCTATACAAAAAGTTTGAGAATAGATAACGGATTTTCCTCGTCATGCCTCGCCACTCTGTGCCATTAGTACCTGATATAAAACATGCAAAAAGCCAACACAAAGGTTAGTGAAAATCCATAGGTTTAAGTAATATAATTTGAATGCAAATGCGATTATTCGGTTAACGTATATATACCCGGTAAGAAAACAATCATTTATTATTGCCATAAGCTCATGAATCCGATGCCTTAGGTTATAAATGATAATAATTGGCCCCTGCGGGCAAACCTTTGTCCAAATACCCGCGTGATTTCTAATGATGTGCAATTGGTTATCGTTACTGGATACACCAACGGGGAGTCCAATAACCCAAATATAATATAATTCACAACATTCCGGCTTACTACGGAGAGTAATTAACGGTTCATGATTATGGGGACTTAAAGGGCAAAGAAGTTACTAGCAATAGTAAATTGAAATAACAAGTATAAATTAATTGCATTCATGTTTATGAAGCATGTAACTCCTCGCAGATTAAAAAATAATTGTAAAAGCGACGCTATGAACTCACTGAACAGTTATAGTGGAAATTGATAGCAATGTAAATGAAATGAATAAGTATACTGTCTTCAACACGCAATCACAGACAACCTGGGTTAATATATGGCAAGTCTTAGTTTGGATTGTAAAATTAGTTTTTAGATATCGATGTTGGTTTTATATAAAAATTATCATAACACCGTTCGGGCCATCATAATTTAGAAGTCATTCAGTAAACGTTTGGGAGCTAGGGCACTTTAAATCGTAAACCCAACAAATCAGACATAACGTAATACCAAGATGAAACTTCTTTATGAATCTCCCTAGTATTGTGGTATGATATAGATCCGGGACATGATTTTTGAAAGCACATCGATGATGAATGATATAATGATTAGAACATAAGCAGTTTTAAGCATTTTATTCAATATCTGGAGATGTTAAGCACGAGGAGCGTTAATTAAAGTTATGACATATAATGTTTTGGATATGATTTTACACTTTTTTCAAATGTTACATTTTAGACCCTGAGGTTTGGAAAATTGCAAGTAGACCCCTGGGGTTTGCACTTTTACGACTTTAGGTCCCTTCCAACTTTAAAAGATAATACCAAGAAAGACCTTGGACATTGAAAGTGACAAAATAGACCCCATAGTTTATAACTAGGATAAAATGGACACTTATAGACTTTAATTTATAAGTTTTCTGAAAATTTACAGATATATACCCCTTGCTTGTGATAATAAATAATTACAAAACATGTCCAAATTGCCATGCAAGCTTAATTTAACATTTCAATAGTCATTTATAAGTTATAATAAACTAAAATATGAAGATTTAACACAACATAAGTTTAATTTAATGATTCGTTAAGTTAAAAGGTAAAACGGGTCAAATTAGGGTTTCAAAATGAAAACGCACGGGTTTTAAGGTCAAATTATTTCATGACTTATCAAAGCACTTATTTTAACATTATAATAGCTTATTAGGATTTATTATAACAAAAGTTTACAAGTTTAGCTCATAGTTTAAGTAAAAACATGAAATTAGGGTTTTGGGTGTACGGTTTTGGATCAAAAAGGCATAACACTTAGGTTTTTGAGTTCAAAGCTTTATATTATGATTTTAGCAAGAACATATGAACATTATGACGTTACATGAGGATAATATAAGCTTAGAGAACCTGGTTTGAGCTTATAGCTTGGAAACGGGTCAGAATCAGGACTTTCGACTTCGTACGGCTAGAGTAACGACTTTGGGGCTTCGTTTCTTGGTTTCTTTTGCTTCCTTTCTGTACTTGAGACTTCTTAAGATCTATTAGAATTTATATTGAGAAAGGAGTTGCTACTATGAAGTGTTATATAGGAGGAAGTGGGGGATGAAGAAAAATGAACAAGGATTGCTTCTATTTATACTTGTGCAAGTTCAAGGAGAGTAAGCAAGGCCTCATTTCTGATCTAGACACATGTACAAGCTAGTATGAGATGTGTTAAGGCTATAAAATGAGGAGTATAAGGTCTAGGAGTAGCTTAGATGTGTTAGATGACCCCCTTGCTTCCGCGACTGAAGAGAAGCAAAACAAGCACATGGTGCCTTCATTCTTGACCATGGAGGAGTCAAAGCTGCTTAGTAAGCTGCAACAAAGAGTCTAGAAGGTATCTTGGGTGGTCATTTGCACATGGTGAGAGTTTAAATTGGTCAAAATGAAGTTAGAAAGGGTGCGGGTCAGTTTTGGGCTCGACATGGTTTTCAAGAGTTTTTCCAAGGTACATTGTGTTT
>BQNB010045028.1:0-26255 GCA_026074375.1 Tanacetum coccineum
AAAAATAAAACTACACAAAATAAAAAAAATAAAAAATAATAATGCCTCGCAACTACGCGAAAAAAATTAACGACCCGCAGCAACGCGCGGGTAATCATGCTTGTTTTATCTATATCACACAAGAAATAAGAGCTATCGTTAGAATGTATACGGGACTTTCTCACTCTATAATAATACACTCTTACGATCAAGTCAATATCGGATTTAGGAAATAATATATATGCAACAATATGTATGTTATAGTAGAAATAGAAGTGTTTGATCCATCGGGTTTTTTTTTTTTTTTTTAGAACGGCAACTATTATAAAACCAACTAGCAAGAAGCTAGAAAAAGAATTACAAAGAGATCAAATAGGGGTGTTGCAACCAACTATCCCAACTAAAAGTACAATTACATCTAGAAAACCTAAAGAGTTTCAAATTGTTGCTATTCATAGGCTCAAGAACTAAAAATAACCATGCGTATGTTATAGCAGAGACATTCACTACTTGTACTTTAGTTTTATGTGATCCATTATTGGTATATCTGATATCATTGTAGTGTTATGTCGTTTGTACCTGACGAATGATAGGGAAAAGATTTTACAAGTATATAACATAATCATTTTAGAAAAAACTTAAATACTCACTGATAATCGAAGGGCTGTGTGTCCCAATAATACATTTTAGTGTGATGTCTTACACGGCTTCAAGTCTAGTTTTAACAAGCAAATAAATAAAAATTTAAATTTGTATCTTATTAAAATATGAAACTTGCATCTCCCGAACAACCAAGAGAGCAAATGTTGTTTTAATTCCATATAATGACGCAACATTTATTTCCCGAGTGCTCGGTTAAAGATAGATGGGGTTGGTCAATGGTTCGTGAAGTGGCTTGTGGTCCTGGCACTACCCTCCTCGTGGTAGAGCTCGTTGGGATTTAACAAACTAGGTAACCAGTTTAGCTACGAGTACGCAGCAGAATGGATCTAGTTTTAGAACAAAGATTAACACATAATAAAGTAAACAAGTAATTTACTAACCTTTTGTTTAATGATAAAAATCATTAAACTTACACCGGATCTTGATCTTGAAACGAGTGATTAAATTACCACCTCTACGGTTGCTCACACAAACACGTCAACCAAGTATGAGTCGATTGCTAGTCAACCTTCACGAACCAAACACCTTGTGTTGTATAATCGAACCAAACGCACCCCTTGTGAGCTTGAAACAATCGAGAACCAAACAAACCCTAATTAACCGAATTCGGTTAGGGTTTTAAAACCGAAAACCTCAATAAGGTTTTAGTGTGTTGCCGAGCTAGGAGAACACCCACCAAACACCGCGTGTAGATCTTTAATCGTCGAACAAGGAAGACAAGAAAGAATCGAAAACCCTAAAAGGGTTTTGATCGAATTCGGTTAATAGGGAAAGAAGAACCGAAAATCCTAATAAGGTTATTAGGGTTTCGGTTAGGGTTTTTGGGAGTAGAGGGAGAACCGAAAATTACCAAGTGATTTTAGGTTTGATTGAATGAAGAATGAGGTGTAGGGGTTGTGTTTATATAGGCACAAGCCCAAACACTATTCTTGTACAACAAGGAAACATTGTTTCCTTTTCCCCCTCTTGCTCTATAACCGAACAAACACCCCCCTTCTAGAACCTAGGGAATTCGGCCAACAATGGGCTCCCTTGGGTTCGGGTTTTGTTCGTTTTAGTCCCTCGGTTTATTATTTAAATATTCGTTAAACTAGTTAAACAATTAACGTAAATAACGACTATTTAAATTATATCGTGAAGTAAAACATACTCTCCGTATTCTAACGTGTGTGCCCCCAATAGGCTCACATATTTCTAATTTATAACTTGCGAAACCGACTAACATATTCCAACAGCTCCCACTTGGGAGTCGGGGTAGCAGGCTGCAGATATACTGATAATTGGCAACGTCTAGCAAACACACACAATTACTTTTAAATTAGAAATACTTGAGATAAAGTTTCAAGAACAATCTCAGCTTATAATGGTTATCTATTACTTGCTTTTATCATCATCCCTTTGTTACAGATACCGTTAAACCATGGATATGGATCCTAACTCATTCCATATAGTTTAACTATTTAGTTTCTCGTTATAAAAATAATTCAGATATACCAAATGTAATCAAGATCTGATTAATTCTGGAGACGCGCCATGGCATCATTCTGCAATTTAAACAATTGAAGGAACAAATTCTTTATTGACTACAAGTGTTGTGGATGCTGCTTCATATCACTTCCAAGAATAGCCTTTATAACTACCATTTTCAGGTTAGCGTTTGACTTATAATCAAAAAGTAATATCCACACATGCAGAACTTGTTTGTATCTCAAGTCTAAGGATGACTTATTTAAACCATTTTCGATATCTTACTCATGACGAGGATCCAAAAGTAATTATTCGAAGTTTGAGGTATCCAATATGCATAGCCTTGTGAATACACATGAGTTTGGCGGGAACAATTCATATATTCAAGGAATATAACCAACACTCACATTTGTCTTATGTAACAATATTCTCATATTGTTAACCGACAATGAACATATTTAGAATGATAAATCATTCTAGGATTAAACATGCAAATATAGAATAACAATTATTATATGTATGAATGACAAATACCATGTATCTTCATTCATCAGAAAGTAAAAATTGTCTTACAATCCCAATTATCTAAATACTAAAACAGATATGCATGAAACTAATTATCAAGTTGAAGTCTAATGTTTCCAACATTCTCAACTCTTTCTTTACAAGACAGCTAAATAGTTATCTGAGTAAACTTTATGAATACTTGTTTCAAATTCACAAATTTGTGAAGGATTTGAATCATATGATGAGTGTCGTATGTTTATTTGCATACTATTGCAAGTTATCATAGTATGGAAATGTGACAGTACCTTTAATGGGGTATTTGAAGTCAACAACATACCTATCTCAGACAGTCATCTTTACAGTTTCTTAAAATGTAAAGTATTCTCATTCTTTAATGTGTAATGCAACAGTGCTCTTAGCTGGGCATATCTAGTTAGTAGATTTATCATAAAATATGAAATCCTGCTTTAACTAGGATTGATTATTTTCTAGCATCGTGTGTACACAAACAACACTACGTCTTATATAATTCATAAACATTTGTTTTAACAGTCATCTAAATAACTCTTAATTAGATATTGTTGCTATCAGTCATCTAAACACTCTCAGTTAGATACTGTTGTTATTAGTTCATCTTGATCTTATGGAAAAGTAACAACCAGACTCATACATAATATAAGACATACATGATGAATCCTTCATTAAAAACACAAGGTTTCCATCCATGTAGTAAATTATCTCAAGTGAAATATATCATTTAAGACTTGCTTCAATGATGTATTGCATTGTGTTGGACTTAATTTTCGCATATGTTTATTTCATTAAACATTTAATGCAAGGTCGTTTGTTTTATTCCCTAAATTCTCAAGTGAAGTTTCATTCCAACCTCAAGGATTAACATCTATCTTAGATGAAATGATACCTTCAATATGTTACACAACATATGAATTTTAAGGAAAAACATAGTGCTCCCACTTGATGTCAAGTGTACTCAGGAGTTATCTTAATTTAACCAGAAACCATATTATGATTAAACTTAAGATCTCAGCTCCTAGATGCATGATCCAATCCACACTTGGATTCTATTATCTTGTATACTTAATAAAGATGATTTTAAACTCATAACCTTTTGATTACACACCGTCCTCGCAAAAGATAATCATAAAGAAAAGAGTTATAAAACTTAATTGTCATATTACAAATATAGACTCATAACCCTTTTGATTACACATCGTCCTCGCAAGGTAATCATTAAGGAAAGAGTTATGATCCTTAATTCGCCATATTGCATATTCAATAAAACCTGTATGACAATTAGTTATCTTTATATAATTAATGCGTATAGAAAAGAAACATTTAATCATAGTCAATTGCTTGAGTAAGATTCAAAACTCTTATCATCAGTCAGGCATTAATATGTATACAATCTTATCCTTATGAGCCATTCTTCAAAAGAAACTCATTCTCACCTTTCAGTTTAACTGTTTGGTAAAAGATCAATCAAGCTCAAACATTGATTGTTTTTTAAGGACTGCATCTTGTCATTCATAGTTCTAACATATTTATCAGATTCAAGATGTGATAATTCATATTATTAGTTAGCAGGCTTATTATGACCCTCTAACTTATATTCCTCGGCATTGATATTAAAATATCATTCCATTGATGAGGTATCCTTGCGGATTTACAAATGAGAGTTACATTATAGTTTGGTTTGACATTTTCATGTTTAACCTTAGTATGACATTAGCAAGTGAATTCAGAAGGTTATGTATTTTGTTCTTGAATATTTTCAAGATCTATAGATTCTCCCACTTACTTTTGTAAGAAGAGATACTTCTCTAAATACTAAGTATTTAAGCAACAATAAATTATTCTTAATTGGGATAACAAAATACATTTTACAGGTCTCATCTCTAGCTTGTTAATAATATGCTTCATAAGATATTAACAAATTTCAGAACTTTAATCAAGACATAATGGGCTTTATCCTAATCCATAAATAGATTATGTCTTGAATAGCTTCTAGGTTGAAACTATATTGAGTGTATCTATGACAAACGCAAAATTCTAACCTTGATTTATTTTTGGAGGTAGAGCAATTAAAGTTATCATAAATTAAACAATATGAATATAGTTTGTTTTAACACATTAGACATACCATAATAATATGGTATTCTATGAGTATTCTATGAATATTAGAATTGTGAGACTCCATCAGAATTCCTTAGATAACTTAATTCTCTTTGTATCAAATACTCACCAATTAGGTCGAGCGAAATTGAATAGAAAGTATTTTAAACCAAGTGCATGCTATAACGTATATATCTTTGAATAGTACAATAACTTTATGTTCATGTGTTTCAAGAAAACAAAACGTGCCAAGTATACGTTATAAGTATTTGAATAATTCAAGGACCTTATTGTTCATGTGTTAATCAAGAAGACATAACTACTTACTTTATGTCATGAGTCATTGATAAATCAAGGACTTTATAATTATGTCTTAACAAGAACATAATTATTCTAACTAAAGTAATTATGAACGCAAACTCTTGAGTTCAATAGTAATTTCAAGTTAATTTTATACTTCATAATTATGATTATTTAATTTAACCATAAGTCTATTGACTAAAACATGTAGTCAAAATGTTGAAGTAGTTACTATATTTTTCTCTTATTTTTTTTTTTAAATTTTTGTTTTATTATCTTGACATTTAATTATAATAGGACAACAAACCACTTGTGTGTTTAAATTTAATAAAATGATTAGCTTCCTTACCGTGAGGTCAAGGAGGAAACCATATAATCATATCGTTATATGTTGTCCTTGCACACACTTAAGATTTCTCCCATCATGTGTACGGGACAACATTATTTATACAATGACGGACCGCGCTCGGAAAGTATTAAACAATTATGATGTCGTCACTAGACTTTACAAGTAGTTTTGAACCTTGACGTTTAAAAAGGAATGATGGATTATTATTCTATAGATAACTTTTCGGAAAGACAACAACGGATAGCTTCAGGTTTTTCTATTAAATAAAATGCAACTTTTCTCCTTAAAACCATGGTCGTTCACTATTCGGAAAGTAATGTATATTTCAAAGCAGCTAGAAATAATATGGTAACTAACAAGAGATAATGCTTGTAACCTCCTACTGAACTTGTAAAACAGTAGATGAATGTATTTTCAGTAATAAAACGCAAAACTCCCACTGGATTTGTTAACATTGTAAGTGTTACATCACCAGTAGATAGCAAATAGCGATTTATTTTCTTTCCTACTCTCTTAGAATGCCTACATAGTAGCGAGGTACTGAGGTACTGATTAAGAGTATAGGAAATTATACTTATGTATATATAGGGTATAGCCATCTTGCTTTCATTTATCTTGAACATTTCTGCATGCATTTTCCTCCTTTACCGATTTGACTACCACAGGTATTTAGTCACTATAAGAATGAAATGAGTTTAAGAAAATTTACCTAGAAGACCTGCTAGCAATTTTCTTTACTCGTTGCAGTGTAAACTCATACATCATGACAAGTGCAAGATGTCATTATTTTGGTAACTATAGACAAAATATACTCTAGTTACACAAAGTATTTTATCTTTCAAAGATTTCATAACCGGAAAAGGGTAATGAAAGATTAAAAGTGAGTTTAAATATAATTGATAAAAATTCAATTATAACCCTATCTTATTCTTGGTTGAGAAGAGATAGGAGTAAGTCTTACTCTTCTTACCGGAAAAATAGACTATGTTTGTCTTCTATGAGAAAACAAACTTTCGTTTACGAATTATGTTGCAATAACACGATTAATTAGAACATAGAAAGTTCAATTTTAGTATTTTCAATAATTAAATTCTTAATAGAATTAACTACCCAATTAATTTACTAATTAAGACTAAGATCCAACTTGACCTCCCACTTATTAACCAGAGGTCTGACCAGTGAGAAAACAAGTAGGGCAAGAGGTAAGCGACGAGCGTTAATTGCATTTAATACAAATCTTAGATTTATGAGACCAGTCATAACATTAATAATCATATAATAATGTCGTGAGCATGTTTAGTTCTCATCTTATGCCTCAAGTCTGAGGTCTGACCAGGTAACCGGATTTAAGTCCACCAAGCAAGAACGCGCAAAAATAGTTAGAGGTCTGACCAATGAACCGACCATGAGGTCTGACCAGAGAGACCAAGCCAAATGCACGTGTTCTTGATTGGTTGGCATTGACTTAAAATTTTCATAGGGGTATACACATAAAAGTGTTAAAAGCCTGTACAAAGAGGCATGCAAAACCAACTTGCTAGCCACCTAATTTAAAACCTTTCATAATGATCTTTGTAGTGATAATTTGGTTTCGGTAAACTCTAACTCGACGCGCATAGAAGAGGGAACCAAGTCAGCGCGAAGCTTATTAAAAACCTGAATTCTTTAGGAAATTCATCCTTAAACTTCTCTTATAGTTTGTTCTAGTGGATGAGCCGTACTTCCCAATAATCCATAATGTTCCAGTTTTTAAATAATCTAGAAATCAAGTCTTATAGTTGATGTCTTATTAATTTTTCCAAAAATTAAGTTTTCACGAACAACTAGAAGGTCATAATGGAACATGTGTTGGCGTGTAATTAATAGGACTTGTTTAATTTTCATCTTTCTTTATAAGCATTAGTCCGTATTGCATATATATTAGGCGTGTAAACGAGTAATCAAGTAAAAATATGCACATAAGCAGACGGATACGAAAGATGACATTAAATAAAACATGTAAACATGTAGAATCCAAGTTCTCTTGCAAGTCAATTGGAGAATCACAAGACCCTCACTAGGTTTTCATCAATGTGCCTAGATCGCCCCATTCATCACAAAAGTGACTGAGTAGGTCTTATGGCCGGAAAAGAAAACAAAAGCAAACTAAATATTTAAAAGATCTAATTTCCCAAATAAAAGATTTTATTACCATAAATAAAAATCAAGATCTTTTAGATATATAGTGTGATTTACTTTCCAAAATAATCATTAATTAAAAAGGAAACAAATCTACTAAATAACACACATTTATTTTAATTCTTTTTAAACTATATTAACAATAATAATTTTTCAAGATCTCGATTTACATATTCTAATTGATTATGGCAAGGATTGCATAATCTTTGCTATATTTGCAAGAAAACAATTAAATAAAATATAAAAGGCCAGCAAATCAAGTCGTGATTTTCAATCTAGGCGTGTACAAAGTCCAAGATCATGATTTAATCAAAACGTGTAACCCTAATGCCAAAACGAGTTGGCTCTGATACTACTGTTGGGATTTAACTATTAGGTAACAATTTAGCTACGACGTATGCAGCGAATGGATCTAGTTTTACGCATATAGTTTAACACATATAAATTTAATTAAGTTTAATTTATAACATTTTATTTTATTGAGTTAAATCAATACAACGAACGCTTAATCTTGATCTTGGAACTTAGTGTTAAATTACCACACTCTACGGTTGCTCACACAAACACGTAACAAGTCTGAGTTGATTGCTAGTCAAACCTTCACGAACCATATACCAAGTGTTAAAATCATTAAACCAACGCACCCTTTTGAGTCTTGTACCGAAAACCAAAACACCCTTGATGCGTGTACGAAATCGCTAAACCCTAATTAGGGTTTTCTTAATTCGTTGCACTGGCAAAAACAAATCAAAACCGAAACATTAAGTTTGGGTTTTAGTATTCGTCGTCAAGGAGAGAGAGATCGAATCCCGTATGAGGGCTTTAATGTGTCGATCACAAGTGAGGACAATGAAAACCAAAAAACCCTTGATAAGGGTTTACGAATTCGGTTTTAGGGATAAACCAAGAACCAAAAAATCCCCTAGATAAAGTATTAGTGTTTTCTGTTAGGGTTTAGGGGGGGGGGGGGGGGGGGGGGGGGGGGGGGGGTGGGAAAAGGAGAGAGCACCGAAAATCTCTAGGTCGAAAATTACCAAGTTATTTTAGGTTTGATTGAAAGAAGAATGAGGTGTAGGGGTTGTGTTTATATAGGCACAAGCCCAAACACTATTATTATACAACAAGGAAACATTGTTTCCTTTTCCCCCTCTTGCTCTATAACCGAACAAACACCCCCTTCTAGAACCTAGGGAATTCGGCCAACAATGGGCTCTCTTGGGTTTGGGTTTTGTTCGTTTTAGTCCCTCGGTTTATTATTTAAATATTCGTTAAACTAGTTAAACAATTAACGTAAATAACGACTATTTAAATTATATCGTGAAGTAAAACATACTCTCCGTATTCTAACGTGTGTGCCCCCAATAGGCTCACGTATTTCTAACGTATAACTTGCGGAACCGACTAACATATTTCAACAGAGCTCTGGACGATCTGACTTCTCTTGTCTCCCTTATTGTTAATCTTGTCCTTGTGGAGGATGGCGTAGATAAATGGGTGTGGTCTAACGATGCTTCGGGCTCATTCAAGGTAAACTATTTATCCTCTCTTCTTCAGGAAAGGCTTTTCTCCATCAATAGTCTTGGTTTACATCATGTGTGGAACTCATGAATCCCTGGTAAAGTCAACATTTGTGTTAGTGAGTCTTTGAAATCACCGCCTCTTCATTTGCCCTAAGGTAATGCCCATTTAGAGGAAGATATGGAGTTGGTGGGGCCTTGACAGACCCATGATATTTTCCTCTTTCGACATCATTGACATAAGTCTCAGTAAGGTTGTCGATCTTGGATGTGCTCGGCTAAATAAAGTTATTAATGGAGTGTTTCAGTGTGTCATATGGGCAATTTGAAATTGGAGAAATAAATTGGTTCATGCCGCTTTGGATGATCGTGCTAAAGTCAGAGAGGATGACATTTTCTCATCCATCAAACGGTTATCGAAGACTTGGATTTCTGGTCGTTCTAATATCCCGTCTAGTAACTAGAGTGCTTGAATATCGAACCCTAGATCTTTGTTATCGCTTAGCTAGGGGTCTCTTGTATAGTTAGAGTCGCTTGTTTAGGGCTCGGTTTTTTTCTATTTTTTGTTTTCTTCTTTGTTTCGTTCTTATGCTCTTCCTTGGAGCAGTTTCAATGAATTCAACCTTTCAAAAAAACATATCACACCTTTGAGATAAGAGCATCTCGTGTCATACTTCAACATGAAGATAGATTTCAAAAAATGACAGATTTATTCACTCTATCAATAACCGAGCCATATTTGAAACGAATTTTTTTTTGTGTCACGTCAGTTTTTCCTCTTTTTCACATTCTTTTTCACTCACATACCTAAAAACGCCGTCATGACTCAAGTCAAAACCCTCTTAAAGACACACCATTGCATTTTCGTTCTCATTTTTCAAACTAACTAATTTGTTTTCATTAAAAATAAAATTACAAATTATAAAAAACTAAAAATAAAATTCAAATAAAAAAACACTTTACAAAAACTTTAGCCTTAAACAAACTTTCTATACGTTAGGATATAAGTTGAAACTTCTACATATGTAGAAGGTTAAAAAATGTATATAAATGATAGGCTATCTTTCTCCATTATCCCCGGCAAAAATAGACACATGCGCACACATTTTATAACTAAAAAAACTTGTTTTAAAAACAAAAGACTCATTTAAATCGAAAAGAAAGAGAAAAATAGGGAAATGCAACCACTTATGGCGTGCGCGAGGTTCTTGGCTAAAGCTATGGCGTGAGGCACCTCAGGTACCATGGTGGCGCTATGGCGAGAGGCACTTCAGGTACTGTGGCGGTGCTATGGTGGTTGGTCACGTTGGATGACGCCGGCTCAACGCCAAAGCACATTGAGCTGTAAATTTTTGAAAAATTATTTAGTACACTATAAAAAAATGTTCCAATCTACGTATTTTCTTCTTCAAACTTTTAAATGTGCATACAATTTTATTACTTTATCTACACTTAATAATATTTAAAAATTGGTTACATTTACGTATAAATTATAAGTGTGAAAAAAATATAAAACAAGATATTTTTCACACTTATAAAAGTTCTAATCTACAAGTTAGCTCGAATCATTAAAGAATAAGGTACGTAGCATCAATTCTTTAGGTGCCGTTTGGTTGAGTTATATTGGAGGGAATTCATGTCATTTGCATTTTAATTTCCTTTAAATATTGTGTTTGGTAACACAAATGGGGGAATTTAAGATTCCATGAATTGCCAAAATGGGAGAAATTAAAATGACTTCAAAAAGTGAAAAATTTTCATTTACTTGAAACAAAAATTATAAACTTTTTTTTTCTAGTTGTTTTTGTTCTATTTTTTCTTGGTTTATAGTTTTTTTAAAATCAAAGGATATCCATCACTTTAGTCGGGTCGGGTTGGTCACATTCGGGTCGGGTCAAGGTCGAGTCAAGGTTAAAAATTTCATACCCGAAACCGACTCTATTTGAATTCGGGTTAGTAGGGTTCATGTCAATTCTGGTCGGGTCAACTCGGGTCGGGTCCGTACGGGTTCAGGTCAACTTGGGTCGGGTCCGTTGGATTGGGTCAACCCGAATATGAGTAAAACGTAATCAAATTGATTTTTTTATCATCGTTTATATAGAAAATTTATAAAATTTATTTTAGAAAGATATTTATTTGGGTCAATCAGGTCGACCCGAAACCGAGTTATAAAAAATTTCAATCCGATACCCGACCCTATTTAGTATTCGGGTTACTCGGGTTGACCCGAATAAATTTTTTTACCCGCGTAACCCGACCCGAATAGGCTTAATCGGGGTCGGGTCGGGTTTTTTTGACACCCCTATCCGTCCCTCCTTAAAAAATTGCAATAATAAATAAAAGGACATATTTCAAAAATTATAAAATTCTGTCAACCAAACATGCGTAGGTATTTTAAATTCCGAAATTTTAAATCTCATGAAATTAAATTTACTATAATTTAAAATTCCGAAATTTTAAATTAATAAACCAAACGGCACCTTAGACATCTTTTCTAGACAGGTGCCCATACCGGTTTATATGTTAACAGCCTTTTGGACCGGTTGAGTAACCGTTTTAACAGTTTTTTTTAGCAGTGATACTGTGTAACATTTTTCACATCACAAATGGAAACACATACACTGTTTGCAAGTTTAAAGGTTTTATAGATTATCAATTTTTTTAATTTTTTAATTTTTTTAGAACAACAATTTTTTCATACTTATATCACCTATCTCATATTCTTTCAATGAACAAGCTTCAGATTGGTGGGAACACAAATACCAAAAGCCTTGAGTTATAGAAAACATACATAACACTTTTATTTTATTTTTGACTATATTTGATTCCATTTTTCTATCTCCCACTCATACTTCCCAAGTGTTTCAAATTTTCTTCGGTATGATTAAAATTTTGTGGAAAATAATTTTCCACACCGCCTAACTTACAGCAAACACTTCCCTATATAAACCTTTTGAGCCCAAGCCACTTCAACCCACACTAGAAACATACTAACTAAAACATGACTTATTATTTTAAAAACTCTCTCACTTCATTCGCCATACTAACCATCTTTTGCTTCACTTTCACTCAAGGAGCCAATTTCGATGTCATAAACAGATGTCCATACACTGTATGGGCCGCTGCCTCGCCTGGTGGAGGCAAACGTCTTGAAACTGGTCAAACTTGGCAAGTTAAGGTTGCTCCTGGAACGACAGGAGCGCGTATATGGGGACGAACCAACTGCCGCTTTGATGCAAATGGGCAAGGGAAATGTGAAACCGGTGATTGCAATGGCCGACTTGTATGTCAAGGTTATGGGTCACCACCCAACACTTTAGCCGAGTTTGCTCTAAACCAATACATGAACAGGGACTTTCCTGACATCTCTCTAGTTGATGGATTTAATATCCCGATGGAGTTTAGCCCTGTTGGTGCTTCGTGCAAGTCATTGAGATGTGCTGTTAATCTCAATAACCAGTGCCCCCAGCAACTACGAACTGCAGGAGGATGCAACAATCCTTGTACGGTTTTCAAAACTGTAAAGTATTGTTGCACCCCTACGCGTGGTAGTTGTGGACCTACCGAGTATTCAAGGTACTTCAAAAACAATTGTCCTGATGCTTATAGTTACCCTCAAGATGACGACACTAGTCAAATTTCATGCCCCGGTGGTACTAACTACAAAGTTGTGTTTTGTCCATAGTCAGCTTAGTCAATATGCACACGTAATATATCTATACAGTCGCAAAATACTATTTATGGAATAAGAAGGATATGTATCACCTCAAGCATCGAGCGAGCATGGCTTTTCGTATTGTCATGTAAACATGCAATACAACGTTTGGACCTTCATTGGTTCTTATAATAGTACGATAAAATTTAAAGTGTGCAATAAATATGTGGTTGTCCTAGTTAATTTGCTGATCAATCTGTGATATATATTTTCTGCTTGACCAAAAAACTGAACTAAAGTAAACAAAACACAGCTTGACCAATTTAAAAGACCACGAAGAAAGAGAATGTTGGGATTTTATAATCTAGGTAACCATTAGCTTACGAGTACGCAGCGGATTGGATCTAGTAATAGCATATAGGTTAACACGTACATGAAAAGTAAATAGAAAGCATACCTCTCAGCAATTGATCTTGAAAACGAATAAAGCGACTAAAACAATCGCCTCTACGGTTGCTCACACAACACGTCGAACAAGTACGCAACAATGCTAGTCGTAACTTCACGAGCTCCAAACACCAAGTGTATGCTCAATTACTTGAACCGAAAACCAAACAACCGTGTTTGATTTAATATAACAACACAATCGAATTAATACCCTTTATTTGGTTTATAAAAATAAAACCAAATAACCCTTTTGGGTATATAATTGCAGCCAATGGGTAAACAAAGTGAGAAACAGAAAATCAACTTTTCTTTATGAATATGTATATTCAGCCGACTATGTTGACCAAGGAAACGATTTGTTTACGATATTATTTTCTTGTTGTCGTACATAGGAGAACAGAAAACATAATAAAGAGTTTTGGATGTTGTGTCGAATGACTGTTTGTGTGATCAAGTCAATTCATTAATGAGGAGCAGATGGGGTATTTATATAGCCCTCTAACCCTAGTTGTAGATAAACTAGGATACCTCATAATCCTTATCACAATACAATACTTATCCCTTGTCTCTAAAATTTATCTCAAAACCCCCTTCTAGAAGCTATATGGGTCGGCCAACAAGTGACACCCACAAGGTTCGGGCTTTGTCAATTTTAGTCCCTTCGGTTCATATTTAAATAGTTGTTGAGTTAGTTATAAAATATAACGGTAACTAACGGTTATTTAAATAATAATGTGAAGCATATTAAATCCTTAATAATAAATAAATATATATTAAGTATTTAATAAACGTACTCTTCATGTCTTACGTGTGTGCCCCCAATAGGCTCACATATTCGTAACGTATACGTGTTATCCGACTATCATAATCCAACATATTCGTGTCGTCATAATAATTAATACGTAAATATAAAAGTTGACCTAGCTATTTGGATTGCATGATTACCTGTCAATGATTTATGCATGTGAATATAAAATCGTAAACATCGTTATACATAAACTATGAAAATTATATCGACATATGATAAAGGAAGTGCATGTGTACCGCAACCCATTAAATGGCTTCATATAGTAATATACTAATGTCATATTAATTATCGAATGACTGCGTATTAAGAGACAATGCATGCCGAATCATATAGGTAAAGAGTTGAAGACATACCAGTAAAAAAACGAGAGAAAAAAAACAACAACAAAACCTTTAGAGCGTGCTGATAACGTGTTATGAACACACGTTTGAGTGAATAAAAAGTGTTATTAATCAATTGACCAATAAGTCTATATATAGATACAAAGAGATAATGCTTGAACCATATCCTAGTTACATATAAACTCTAACTCATATTAGGAGATAAGGACATCCACATATAATTATCCATAACAGTTTTCAGTTTTTCCATTCTCAAATAAAAAAATTCCTGAAAAAATAAGATATTTTTCCTCAACTAAACACACCCTAAAGTTTCCTCTTCAATTTAATTATAGCATTTGACTCTTCAATGTTAACATTCAGTCATGTTTCCTTTACAAATTTATCAAAACCCTCCATCTCGAACCAAGAGTGAAAGATTCGAAACAGAGTGGGACCATAATCATAATTTAATTCACGCATAAGGATAGGACGATGATCAGAGAGATGTCTATCAAGACATAAAGCTAATAAGGATGGAAACAAAGAAGTTTAACAAAGAAGTTATGTCATACAAAGAAATTACCATTTTTGAACAACCCAAAAAAATGTAATGCTTTTAGAACAAGAAACTATGTCATACAAAAATTTGAATTTAATGTTACATAAGTGATCGAGATTAAACATGGATCCGATATTATATCTTGGATGTCGTCATACAGACTATAGCCACAGTGTTTGCCATTTAAATCAATTACAAATACATTCCCCTTCGGCTACCAAGATGAGTAAATTAGATAGGTTTCTTATGTCTAATGGTTTACTTTCAGCTTTTCCTCTCATTTCGGCTATCTGTTTGGATCGTCACCTCTCAGACCACAGGCCTATTTTACTTAAGAAATTCTTTTATGATTTTGGCCCTACTCCATTTCATTTTTATCACTCTTGGCTTGAGCTTCCTGGATTCGATGACTTGGTCTCACCTTCAGTAACTAGAATTGATTATCCTCTAGCATCAGTGTGCACATACAACGCTATGCTTCATAATTCGTAAACATCATTAATCTAAGTCACTCTCAATTAGATACTGTTTCTATCAGTCATCTAAACACTCTCAGTTAGATACTGTTGTTGTTAGCTCATCTTGCTCTCGTGCAAAAGTAACAACCACTCTCATACACAATATAATATATATATACATGATGAATCCTTAGTTTAAAAACACAAGGTTTCATTCATGATTATATTTATCTCATTGTGAAATATTTTATCCATTTAAGACTTGATTCTATGAATGTATTGCTTGTGTTGGACTTAATTTCCGAATATGTTTATTTCATTAAACGATTTATTTCAAGGTACGTTTGTTTTGTCGTTTCCTTAAATTCCAGTGAAGTTTCATTTCCACACTAAGATAATATCTAGCTTTGATGGAATGATGTCTTTCAATTATGTTACACAACATATGCAATTTTTTAATAGAAAAAACAAAGTCTCTCACTTGATGTCAGTTTTGTCCTCAGGAGTTATCTTAATTTAATCAGAAATCATATTGTAATTAAACTTAAGATCTCAGCTCCTAGATGCATGATCCAATCCACACTTGGATTTATTATCTTGTATACTTTATAAAGATCATTTTAAACTCATAACCCCTTTTGATTACACATCGTCCTTGCAAAAGGTAATCATTAAGGAAAGAGTTATGATCCTTAATTCGTCATATGTCAAATTCAAGAAAACATGCATGACAATTAGTTACCTTTATATAATTAATGCGTGTAGAAAAGAAAGATTTAATCATAGTCAATTACTTGAGTAAGATTAAGAACTTTTGTCATCAGTCAGACATTAACATGTATACAATTTTGTCCTTATGATCCTTTCTTCAAAAGAAACTCATTTTAACCTTACATTTTACTGTTTGGTGAAAGATCAAGCAAGCTTAAAATATTGATTGCCTTTTAAGGACTGCATCTTGTCATTCATAATTCTAAGATATTTATCAGATTCAAGATGTGACAATTCATCTTATTAGTTAGCAGGTTTAATAAGACCCTCTAACTTATATTCCTCAGCAAAAAATATCATTCCATTGATGAGGCATCCTTACGGATTTATGAATGAGAGTTACATTATACTTTGGTTTTACATTTTCATGTTTAACCTCGGTATGACATCAGCAAGTGAATTCAGAAGGTTATGTATTTTTTTCTTGAATATCTTCAAGATCTATAGACACTCCCACTTACTTTTGTAAGAAGGGATACTTCTCTAAATACTAAGTATTTAAGCAACAATAAATTGTTCTTAATTGGGACAACAAAATGCATTTTACAGTTCTCATCTCTAGCTTGTTAATAATATGCTTCATAAGATATTAACAAATTTAAGAACTTTAATAAAGACATAATGGGATTTATCCTAATCCATAAGATAATGTCTTGATTACCTTCTAGGTTGGAACTATATTGAGTTTATCCATGACACACCCAATTTTCTAACCTTGATAGATTTTAGAGGTAGAGCATTTAAAGTTATCAGAAATCAAACAATATGAATATAGTTTGTTTCAACACA
This sequence comes from Tanacetum coccineum, assembly GCA_026074375.1. NCBI lineage: Eukaryota > Viridiplantae > Streptophyta > Magnoliopsida > Asterales > Asteraceae > Tanacetum > Tanacetum coccineum. Next base: position 16,904 of record BQNB010045028.1, read on the forward strand.
TTAGACATACCATAATGATGTGGTATGCTATGAATATTGGAATTGTGAGACTCCATCAGAATTCCTTAGATAACTTAATTCTCTTTGGATCAAATACTCACCAATTGGGTCAAGCCAAATTGAATACAAAGTATATTAAAACCAAGTTCATGCTATAATGTATATTTCTTGAATAGTACATAACTCTATGTTCATGTGTTTCAAGAAAACAGAACATGTCAAGTATACGTTATAAGTCTTTGAATAATCCAAAGACCTTATTGTTCATGTGTTAATCAAGAAGACATAACAATATTGCTACTTACTTAATGTTATGAGTCATTGATAAATCAAGGACTTATATTATTATGTATTAACAAGATCATAATTATTCTAACTAAGGTAATATATGAACGCAATACTCTTGACGTTCGCAATAGTAATTTCAGTTAATTTTTATACTTCATAATTATGTTTATTTAATTTAACCATAAGTCTATTGACTAAAACATGTAGTCAAAATGTTGAAGTAGCTTACTATTATATCTTGACATTTAATTGTAATAGGGCAACAAACATCTTGTGTATTTAAGTCCTAGTAAAATGATTAGCTTCCATACCATGCGGTCAAGGGAAACCAATGATCATATCGTTATATGTTGTTCCTTGCACACATTTAAGATTTCTCCCACTTGTGTACGGAACAACATTATCTAAGGTAAATAAACAATACGACAAACGCTCAATTGTATATAAAACCATATGATGTGTCATGATATTCAGGCAAATTTCTACAACTTATAATGTTTATAAGGAATTGTGGAATTACATAGTCTGAAAGATGTGTTCTATAATGTGTTTGCTGATAAAAAAACATTTAGTTAGTGATACTAGTAAGTACCAAGTACTAACAACCAATGGTATGTTGTTTCCAGGAGAGGGGTTATTCAACATTGGGGAAGCAAGAAGCGGAAAGTATGGGTGCCAAAGCCAAGGCTTTAGAGAATGCCTACTTCTAAGTTGTAACCTGCACTTGTCGCCATGTATAATTTAATGTTGTACTGTAACATAATAATATGCGTTACCCTTATGAATATATACCTTTGTCATTAAACATTGATGCTTGCGTCCGTATTTTCAATTCTTAGAAATAATATTGTCCATGCTTGTGTTTTAACAGGAGATGGATAATTGTGGAAAGTCTTGTTAATGTAAAAAGGTAAAGTGGTTAAAAATGTTTATATTTTCTTTCAAACTGATGCACAACACGCATTATTTCACTCATTATGTTCTTGTCCGCAATTTCATTTCTAGCATGATCAGCTAAGAAAAAAACAGAAAACACTCTTTTAGATTCAGTTAGGCAAATCTGATGGTGAAATAATAGAACTTAAAAATCTATATGGAGAAGGGTCAAGGTGGAGTGTAGATTGGGCACAATGCAATTAGACCTTTTCAAGAGGTGACTTTGAACACCATCTTCTTCATTCAGTTAGTCAGAGTCTAGTCTTTCTACTTAGGCGTGTTCTTGGGATATTTTGATTTTTGACCCCAGGATCACTCCCAGAGGCACTATATTATTTTGTCATCAATGATTAATTTTATTATGGCTAATTGTATGCTTAAAAGTATAGGAAAATATACACTAATTGTATGCTCAAAAATATGACAACATTTTGTTTGTGACAACAAAATGACGGACATTTTTACAAATCAATACATTATTGTCACGAATACGGAATACTAGTAAACATACAAATCATTTCTCTTTATAACAAAAATATAAATATAAATAATAATTACTAATATTTTGATTGGATAATGAAAAACTCTCATTCATTTGCACATTTACCACGCACGCGTTGATATTTTTTTTATAACAAAGACTTTTGCATTAGTCTTCCTCATTAATGGACCTGTCCATTTTATATACCTTACGATACAAAATGATACGACCTCCGTCTTAAAATTATTGTTCATTATCTACTTTGGTTGAATTAAATTAATTGTCCATTTTCAAAAATAAATAAGAAATTTAGTTCAAATTTTCACTAACATTAAAGAAGTTTTACATTAATTAATTAAGGATAAAACTGTCACTTTGCAAAAAATAAGAAATATAAAACTGTAATAATTATGTTTTTCTTAAACTGTGTTTTTTTGTCGGCATACAATAGTTTTAGAACAAAGGGAGTATTATTTTGTTTTTTTCACTTACATGAAAAGAGAGTAACATTAGTTACAAGCTTAATTTTTGTGAACATTCGGTTCGGTTCTAACAAATACTAATGAGAATCTGAAATACCATAAGAAAATAATACGATAATCAAGTATATATGCAAACATTAAGAATAAGATTACGAGGATAAGAGCATCCATCTAGAAGGGTGAACTTGTGCTAAGCAATAGCCTGAGTTGTATTATTTGACGTTTTTATCTTTCAACTAGGCCCCCACCTTGTATTAATCCGACGGTTGAAAACCATCAAGACAAAAACGTAGAAACAACTTACCTCTTTTTCTCATTTTATTAACACCACATCATATCATACCTCATGGTATCAAAATAACTATTTCTAAACTCATATTTAACTATCGCATAGTTGATCCAACTTTGTTTTTTCACACTTATTTTGAAACTATATATATAACAAGTTAGCTAGCTAGTATTGTTTATTACTAATAGTATTAAGTAGAATTTATAGATATATTATCGTCACGTCTTGTTATTTCAGTCTTATTAATGGAATTCTTTGATAAAGCTGTGGCGGTAAGACTAAAGACTCACATGGACAAGTATCTAGTGGCGGACGACGACCAAGTGACCGTCCGCCAAAGCCACAGCGCACGAGAAACACGTCGTGCGCGGTGGCTGATTGAGCACGTTGACTCAAACAGCCATGTGATCCGTCTGAAAAGCTGTTACGGTCGTTACTTAACAGCCTCGAAGACGCCTTTCCTGATGGGCATGACAGGAAAGAAAGTCATCCAGACCGAAAACGCAAAGAATAATAACGAGTTAGCAATCGAATGGCAGCCAGTGAGAGATGGGTTTCAGGTTAAGCTAAAAGCATGTTGTGATGGGACTTATTTAAGAGCTAACGGAGCCATGCCACCTTGGAGGAACACAATCACACATGATAGTGGTAGTGGTACGCATAATAATTGGATATTGTTTGACGTTGAAGCAGTGGATGTTGTTGGGATTTAATAATCTAGGTAACCAAGTAACTACGAGTACGCAGCGGATTGGATCTAGTAATAGCATATAGTGACTAAAACGAATAAAGTGACTAAAACAATCACCTCTACGGTTGCTCACACAACACGTCGAACAAGTACGCAACAATGCTAGTCGTAACTTCACGAGCTCCAAACACCAAGTGTATGCTCAATTACTTGAACCGAAAACCAAACAACCGTGTTTGATTTAATATAACAACACAATCGAATTAATACCCTTTATTTGGTTTATAAAAATAAAACCAAATAACCCTTTTGGGTATATAATTGCAGCCAATGGGTAAACAAAGTGAGAAACAGAAAATCAACTTTTCTTTATGAATATGTATATTCAGCCGACTATGTTGACCAAGGAAACGATTTGTTTACCATATTATTTTCTTGTTGTCGTACATAGGAGAACAGAAAACATAATAAAGAGTTTTGGATGTTGTGTCGAATGACTGTTTGTGTGATCAAGTCCATTCATTAATGAGGATCAGATGGGGTATTTATATAGCCCTTTAATCCTAGTTGTAGATAAACTAGGATACCTCATAATCCTTATCACAATACAATACTTATCATTTGTCTCTAAAATTTATCTCAAAACCCCCTTCTAGAAGCTATATGGGTCGGCCAACAAGTGACACCCACAAGGTTCGGGCTTTGTCAATTTTAGTCCCTTCGGTTTTTATTTAACGAATATATTAATTAGTTTATAACGTCTAACGGTTAAACCAATAATCATTAAATAATTATCGTGAAGTATATTAAATCCTTAATAACAAATAAACGTATATTAAGTATTTAATAAACGTACTCTTCGTGTCTTAACGCGTGTGCTCCCAATAGACTCACATATTCGTAACGTATACGTGCTAGCCGACTACCATAACCCAACAAAAAGAACATTTGTAAACCACAAAGTACACAATCGCATCAAAAACAAGAACACCAAACACAATCCCAACAACCATACCACCAGGCATTTTCTGATGCGAGTTAACTGTGGTATGTGTGTTTACCTGCTAACTCAGAGGCAGGCATTTTTATTTAAATGTTATGATCTTCATTATATTCTCTGACATCCATCAGCTCATCAAACCACAGCAAACAACCACTTCCTCCATTTCTGATATCTAAATTTGAATAAGCTGTATAAGAGCAATCCATTCTGCAGGCCATCTCACATTCTCTTAGCGACATGTTGTAATTATACCTTGACCTTCATGTGTCTGGAAGTTTCACTCCTGATACTTCTCGAAATCCGTTCTCACTCCTATAATCTAAACGCTTCTTTCTTTGACACCCATTCGACCAATCAGATGTTTCCCATTCTTGTGGAAATTTTGGCTCAAAACCTTCCATACAACTACAAGGTGGATGCTTTGGTTATGCTACAGCTTCCATACGCACCGCATATTTAAAAACTCGAACAACTATCGACTCCAGGATCTGCGTACACAATCCACTCTTGAGTTCTCTCAATCCAATGCAACATCTGTGTCCTTTCGTCCCATGTCAAAACTATCCTCTGAACAACTGAACCTGTAAGTTCATATCTATTATATATTTCCTTCTAGTTAACAAAAAACTCAGTTGAGTAAACTGGATTTGGTATGTCAATTGGAAAGCCGCTAAACCCAAGACCATTCCATGGTCCAAGTCTAGATAGTATAACCGGACCTTTCATTCCGAATATCTGTGGATACCTACTTGTCTCTACCCTGTTTTTATACACACCTATAGAAGGATCAACAAGACTCTTCCAAGATGTCACGTACCTCTCTAAACCTGTCACTAAATCCTTCCTAAATCTCATTCCAACGAGTATGTGTCAGTGGTATAATCAAAACTCTGCCAAATCTGTAATTGGTGTTTCTCTGTTAGCAACCCATACAACAGTACCTCTTGATATCTTCTTGAACCATATCCCCAAGTATATGTTCTTAGATTTCCCGTGGCTAAAGAAGCCAAGTTCATACATACCATCGCTTGTGACCATAGTTTCACCATCTTTGATTCCTTAACTAATGGATATGGTATCGAGTGCTGCACAATTTAGAATCAACAACAACAAAAAATAAGGATGAAAGTTGGTATGTAATGATACTTCATTCATGAGTCGTTTTTGAGTAAAAATCAACCCATATAGGCATATAACATAGTCTTACTACAGAAAAAATGTAACCAGCTTGTTAATCTGACCCATGTTGGTCAAGGTTTGTTAATGTCGGTACTATGAATAATTATATATTGCTATTCGCATGGTTGAAAATTCCAAAGTAAAATGTCAACTAAATGGTATTTGGCATTTTCTGTGATGGCCAGTTCTCAATTAGACACTTGGCATGATCTGATAGTGTTCTAATTAAAGATTATAACTCAGCCTAAGACATGACTGTTGCGTCATCGGAGGTGACGGTGGTGGTGGTGAAGAAATGAAGAGAACAATGATGTGTAATGTGTGTATAGATGTATTAAAAAAAATAAGTGGGAAATGCAGATATGCTCCATGTGGTTTCTTCAGATTGCATGTTTAATCCTCACATTTGCGAAAGTGCAGGCGGTCTTCCTGTGAGAAAACTTTCGTTGCACTCTTAGTTCCTGGCCAAATTAAAATGACCGAAATACCCTCGTCTTCATTCTCTTTGTATTTCTAGCCAGATTTTTTTTATTTTAAACAATTTTTAAAAAAAAAAAATTCATACTTTCTAAAATCTTATTTTTTTAAATTAAATTTTTTTCTTACTTTTTAAATTTTTTAAAAAAATATTTTTTTACGTTATTATTTGTAAAAAAGTTTAAAAACTTTTTTACAAAATTTAAAAAAAAAAGTTCGTACATTTTAAAATGTTAATTTTGATAAAAGAAAATTAGTACTTTTAAATTTAAAAAAATTATTTTTTAAAAAAAATTTCATTTTTTCTTACGAAAAAAATTCTTTTTTTTCAAATGTTAAGAAAAAATAAAAAAAGTAAAACATTTTTACTTTTTTACTTTTTTTAAAATGTAAAACGGTTTTATACATTTTTCCATTTTCAGACGAAAAATAAAAAAAAATTAAAATTTAAAATGTTTTAATTTTTTATTTTTTCTTAACATTTAAAAAAAATTAAATTTTTTTGTAAGAAAAAAAATAATTAATTTTTTTTCATAAATTTAAATAGTGCGAAATTTTTTTATTTTTTTTAAAAAACTTAATATTTTAAAAAGTACAAATTTTTTTCTTTTTTTAAAAAAATTTAAATTTATTTTACTAATAATAACGTAATTTTTTTTAATTTATAATGTAACAAATATTTTTTTTTAAATTTAAAAGTACTAATGAATTTTTTTTTTTTTTAAACATTAAGATTTTAAATAGTACGATTTTTTTTAATTTTGTAAAATAAATTTTAATTTTAATAAGGTAAAAAATATTTTTTTTAAAAATTAAAAAATAAAGAAAAAGTAAAAAAATGCTCCTTGTGGTTTCCTCGGGGTTTATGAACTAAATAAATGGCATGAATATAATAAATTTTATTTAAAATAAAAAAAAATCTGGGTAGAAATACAAAGAGGATGAAGATGAGGGTATTTCGATCATTTTAATTTGGCCAGGGACTAAGAGTGCAACGGAAGTTTCGCTACAGGGAGGCCGCCTGCACTTTCGCAAATGTGAGGACTAAACATGCTATATGAGAAAACCACATGGAGCATATATGCATTTCCTTCAAAAAATAATTAAAAAATGACGTGGAAAAAACCTGTTAATAGCCTATTGCGTGGTTTATAATGATATATTTTTTTGTAGAGTATACATAATAAGACACTGAATATAGTAAATTGTTCACAAATAATGTTTACCCTTAAAACTAAAAGGTGAATCTGATTTTTGAGCTAATCTAAGTAAAGTAATTAATGAGACTATTTTCCTTTTTCATGTATTTTAAAATTCTTCTATTCAACTCCATGTTTATATAAAGGTTTTGCTTTTTATTTATTAAGAGGCTCTTAATTTAAATTTGATTCACACATATTTCAATTTGAGGCGGAAATGTCTCAATCTGAATCAAACAATGTTGTTTTTTTAAGAAAACATATGAATGTTTTATTACTTCAACTAGAGGCATTAAGATGCTCTACCATGTCTGGTCCATTTTGATGTTTTTATCACTGTTTTCTTCTAAAAAAGAAAAAAAATACAAAAAACAAACATAGTTAACACCCAAAAGCTTTAACTAATTAAAAGCTTTAGTTTATTAAGAGGTTAAGATTTTTTTAAAGAAAACAAACACCACCGACCCTAACAAAAAAAGTCGCATCCATTCCGTTAGTAGTCGTGGTTTTTTCTGTTTAAGGTTACACGTGTGCTTATCAGCTACTCCATTCGTCTCAAAATTATTTTCCTCAGACAAGAAATACACATTTTAAGAAAAATACATTAATTAATGCTTTGTTTTCTACGCAAGTAAAAAAAACAATTTTATCATTTGGTTATTAATTGGAAGCTTTCTTTTATTTTGTAAAAATCAATTTGGAGTACGGGTAATATAGTCAATTAAACAAATCCAACTACTACTACTGCATTATTTTTATTTGGGTTAAGTCCACAGATAGGCTATGACGTTATGTACTTTCCAAAAATTCCAATGTTAGGTAACGAACATTGAAAAATACCAGGATTTTTCATGAAAATTTCAAATTCAGTTCAAAATCACCAATATCGTCCAAAAGTGGGAAGGGTTACCGGCTGATACGGGTAAACTGCCACACCTTTTTTTTATTATTATTTTTTATAACCCGACGCACCTACCCTTTTCATAACCCTAACTCTATATTTCTTCATAAAAAAAATAATTGTTCCTAATCCAAAAACAATTGCAGCTTCGATTGACAAGGAGCAATGCATAAAGTGGGTTGATGCTCAAGAACCTAAATATGTGGTTTATGCCTGTTTCGGTAGTCTTGTTAGGGTCAACAGCCCACAGCTTATCGAGCTTGGGTTCGGCCTAGAAGCATCAAATCACCCATTCATTTGGGTGATTAGATTTGTTCTTAGAGAGAAGGAGGTCGAGGAATGGTTAGCAGAAAGTGGCTTCGAGGAGAGAGTTAAAGATAGAGGTTTAATAACTCGAGGTTGGGAACCATAAGTTCTAATCTTGTCTCACCCTTCGGTTGGAGGATTCTTAACACACTGTGGTTGGAATTCTACTTTAGAATCAGTGTGTGCTGGTGTTACCATGATCACGTGGCCTCAGTTTGCGGAGTAGTTTATTAGTAGTGCAAAGTTTTGGGGACAGGTGTGGGTGTTGGAGTTGATTCCGTTGTCCATGTGGGCGAAGAAGATATGTCTGGCGTGAAAAATCAAATAGATTTAAGTTGGGTGGTGATCTCTAAACCACAAAATCAAATAGGACCAGGAAAACCTAGTTGAAATGACTTGCATAATTGAAATTTTCTAATTAGTCCAAATCTATAACCTATATAAAACATCTTTTGAAAAACTAATCCTCCCTCAAAATTCCTAGAGAATGTCACTTGTATAATCATTTTTAATCAACGGTTTCTATCAAAAACAAAAAACTCATGTTTAGTTCTAACCAAAAAACCCCTAAATTTTTTAAAAACAAAACACACCGGTATCAACTTCTCACCTAAAAAATTCCTAACCCTAGATCTTTCAAACAAGAACAACCCATAAATTTTTAAAACAAGATCGGTGAAGCCAAAAGAAACATTGTTTGAAGTTATAACTCGAAACACACAACGATATCACCATTAACAGAGCCACGCAAAACCCACAAATCAATAATCCCCAATCTAATTATGAAGGAAAATTGAAATTGTTTGATGTTACTGTTGCCAAGTACTTTTATATGAATTATTATTTTTTTGACTAAATGTGTATCATCGCCATTTAGAGCTAATGCGTTCATTCGTATATGTTACATTTGTTGTTTCAATACATTTAGATTTGAATAATGAAATATGAAATATGTCAGTAAGCTCATTAGATTGTTGCATTTATGTGTGTTAAAGTTATGAGCAAATCTCACTGAGAGACAATCTAATATCAACCAAAACTTGATGTTCATGTTGGTTGTGGAAGGAATGTCTCTAAAGAATTTTGTGGATTGCATCATTTTAGGCCGCATGAGGTTTCC
>BQNB010045028.1:33103-44535 GCA_026074375.1 Tanacetum coccineum
TATGGAAGATCAAACAGAGTAACTATCAACAACTATATGTTGTAAATGATAACATAAAATAGAAATCAAGTTATCTAAATGATAGACAATAGTTGAAACAACAAAAAACAATATCAAACAACTATTAAAATGTAAATGTTTTATTCAAACAATACCTTAAAGCTCCCCGCCTAACGGGCGGACCTTGAAACTAGTTTTATATAAAGGAAGGAATAGTGAGGCCTGTAATGGTGAGGTGGCACTCAAACAGGTAATATTGCATATTTCAACAAGTCGTAACAAGTTTCATGGGTTATCCTAATATTTTTCAAAGTTCGTTATCTAACATTAGAATTTTTGGAAAGTACATGGCCTATTCGTGGACTTAACCCTTTTTATTTTTAGTAGAACAATTATTTTGAACAAGGTTTTCAATATCGGGATCCTACTTAGGATCGTTTTCGTCTTTGTAAGATCGAGATCGAAGATTGGATCGGGATCTTAAGATCCTACGATAATGTCATTTTCTTAATAATTTTTGTATTATTTTGCAAATTTATAAATTTTTATATATTATAAACACAAAATTAAATGAATATTTCATAAAAATATTGTCATAAATTATGATTATGAAATGTTTAAAAAGATTAACATGTCGTTTTTTAAATATACAAAACACAATCCATAAATTTATAGTTTTTTTAGTTGGTGGTTCGAGAAAAGTAAGATCGAGATCCTATAAGATCTTAACCTTGCAAAGATCCTAAGTAAGATCCGAATCATTTTTGCTTTGCGATATCGTAAAATCGTAAGATCAGGATCGAGATCTTAACAAAACAATGATTTTGAGACATAGCACAAATGGTTAGGAGTGTTGATCGGTTCGATTATCGAGTTATTCTGTTTATTCAGTTCGGTTAATTTTTTTTTAGGTCAACCTGAAAACCGAACTGAACGAACCGAAAACCGCACCGAATAAACCAAAAAACCGAGAATCGAACCGAAAACCGAATTTGAATTTGGTTTTTGGGTTTACCCGAATTATATTATTTATTTTAAAAGAAGAAAACAAATACATAGATATTTAGCAAAAAAAATTATTTCAAAAATAAAAAGTGTGTTTTTATATTAGATAAAATTTTATTGATCTTTTTATATATATAAATATATAAAAAATATATATATTAATATAAATTCTGTTCTCGGTTCAGGCTGCCAAACTTATATCCAACCCGAGAACCGAATAAAAAATATATATATTAATATAAGTTCTCGGTTCGGTTTAGGTTTTCGGTTTATTCGGATTTTTCGGTTTTTCTGCTCACCTGGCAGAATAAAATTGGGATTTGATAGACCCGACCCAGTTAGAATTTGATTTCTTCAAATTCACTCACATATCCTCTCTTCTCTTGGAAAGAAACAAAACCTAATTAGCTCCATAGTCAGTCCATCTCAATTTGATTCATCATCAAAGGTATACATAATTATTATCACACTTATTACAACTCTAATTATTTCGTTAAATTTTGAATGGTGTCAATTCTTCATTTTCGTTACTTACAATTAGTTTAGGAGTATTGAGCTTGTGTTTTGTGCAGAGAAACAAAACTTGAATACAAGGTGTTCGATGAAATGCTCAACTCAAAAAAAAAAATCTTTAAACAGTGTGGTATAGCAAATGGCAGTTTTATAAAAGAAAGGGGGTGTTTGGAATAACTTTAGTAAGATGACGTGGCTCGAAGAACAATCACTAATTTTTTACTAATACGTGAATCATAAGCATCGTTTGCTTAATTCACTCACTTAGAAGTTGGAACACAACTTAGGAAGTTTAACAATATCCACACATTTAATAGGAAAAAAAATATTGTTACGCAACGTAGTAAAAAGTGGCAACGTGGGTACATTTACAATCAATTATCCCATTAATCATTTATGTTATAACTGTCATTATGCAAAAAGTACAAAAAAGTGATAATGATTTTGTTTTTCTTAATCCATTTTGTTGCTAAACAATTATTTTGGGACCGAGGGCATAATATAAATGATTCTAGCACGTAATTTTTCTTAAATTTTAGGACACTAAATACTACTCTAATTTATATTGTCATTCCATATGCATTTTGTTTTAAGGTGGTATTTGGGGGTGTTTGTTTAAACTTATATGTGCGCTTATGACCTTATTTGCACAAATGGGCTTATATAAGCATGTTATATCATAATATAAACTTATATAAGCCAATAACTCTCAAAATAAGCAACAAAATTAAGGCTTATGATATATAAACTCATAAGCCCACATATAAGCTTAAACAAACACCCCAAATATTTAGTGTTATTTAGGCGGTGTTTGCTTATGGATGTCTCAAATAACAAGGTAAATTAGCTTATTCACTTGTGAAATATTTAGATCAAAACCTTCTCTTATGTAATAAAACAGAATACGCGGGCAAACAGATTAAACAAACACCCCTACAAATATGAAAATTTAGGCGCAACCTTAGGGCCCATGTATTTGATTTAGCTATCTCGTTTGCCATATATAGTGGTCTGTAGCGGTTATTCATCATATTTCTGTTCTTTTTTTTTGTACAGAACATGCGACTTTTATCTTATATTAGAATATAATTCAGTTTTCCCGTTTTGATCGCCCATCTTGCCACGTCTTCATATATCCGCGGTTTCTAACATTTCATTTCTCGTTCTATATGGCAGCTTGTATAGCTACGGAACAATCTGTTATTTTGAGCATAAAGTCTAGCTAGTTAAATAATTATGGAAGGATTAGATAGGTTGAACGAGTTAACGGATGAAATGTTAGTTAATAATATCATGTCTCGTTTGGACTGCACTACCGAAGAGGTGATCAGAACAACAGCTACTATCTCTACACGATGGAAAAACCTCTGGACTTCACTTCCTAATCTCATTTTCACCGACGCCACAAAGGTCACAGAGTTAGCAGATCTCCATCGTTACATGTCTTTTATTGACAACACCCTTAATCAGTGTCCTAAAAATCTCAACCTTAAAAAATTCAGACTTGATATCAATTACAGTAGTCGGGTTGATTCTGATTTTAAATTGTGAGCATATAGTTGGATTCGTTATGCTATTAGCCGTAATGTTGAAGATGTTAATTTACAGTTTTGGGAGGTAAAAGGAGAGGATCCGTTTAGCTATGATGATGAGGTGTTTTTCAAGAATTTGTGTTTTAATTGGATGAAGCTGACATGGTGTGTGTTTAATCCTCCGAATGGTGCGATTAGTTGGGAAAGACTCGAGTGTTTGTGTTTATCTTGGGTGACTCTAGATGAAGATATGATTGAGAAGATATTATCCGGAAGTCCTTCCTTGGAATCTTTGGAGTTGAAAGCTTGCTATGGTTATAGGCGGACTGATATTACTTCAAAGAGTGTTAGGAAGTTGGTGTTCTCTGGATACAGCACTCCTCAATGCTCCTTATGTGATATTGATCCAGACGAGGAGGCTTATATTGACTGTGTCAGAATCAATGCTCCTTACATATCGTCTCTAACTATAGAAAACGGGTTGTTTTTGCGGGAGCTTGTGTTGCTTAATGTGTCTTCTTTAGTCAAAGCTGACTTAGATTATTCGATCGGTTGGAGTGATTATTCGATCTATGGGAGTGAGTCTCGGATAATCAGCGAAGAAGTATTTAGAGGACTTCTAGAAAGCCTTGGCCACGTGGAAGATATTACATTTGGGGATCATTGTTTGGAGGTAATATTACTTATGAAAGTCTTTTTTTTCATATAGTCTGGTTTTTTGTTTGTGTGTAAAGCTATACACGTTGCTTTGCTCTAATAATGTTCACGTTTGAATTGATAGCTACTCTCTCGTTTGGAAGCTGTTGATGATGATCGAGTTGAAAGTGCAGATCGAGAGGAACAAATTGCTTAAAGTGACCCAACTCGGAAGCGTTTGGTGTGGTGACCATGGACAGTTGATGCTTGCTAAGAAGTTATTGATACTCCATCGAACATCTCCAATAGCCAAAATAGAACTTTGCTTTTTTTGGTATTTTTCAAACTTTTGTTAGCTGGCTAATCTTGTTGTTTGTGAAATGAGTCGATGACAAAAAGAAATGTAGTAATTGCTTTTGAAAGTGGAAAGATTTTGTTGCATCTTGTGTTTTTATTAGTTTTATAGTTATGCACTTTGTTGACAGTAATAGATCATTAGAATAACATCATGTAAGTGTGCCTTATCATATAGATTTTGACCCTATTGCTATGGTTAATTCTTAAATAGAAGGACCGAATGCATAATTTTAATATGCGTGCTTCGTGGATCATATCTCTGTTATATAGGGATAAAAAAGTGTTGCAGTACCTTATGAACTGTGGTTTTATTATATATTTTGTTTTCTCTTAGTTGTGTTTGTGCATACAAAGTTAAAATCTTGGAGCTTTTGCATATATTGGTTATTTGGTCACTCTTTGGGGATGATTCTTCTTTTATGTAACAATGAACGCTTTCTGATCAATTTTTGGAGTATTTTTGAAAAAAATGTCAATCGTCATTGTAACCTTCATGACTATTTCGGCTAGCAATCAGTTTTATACATAGATGGCTAAAACTTGTTTGTTAATTGCATGGTTAGTTGTACATATGAGTGAGTTAAACACACCTGGACATTTGTTGTAATTGCAAGACTCTTACAAGAAAACAAACATCATGTTCTGATTGTAAAAATGTTGTTGCGTTTGAGCTGCATCTTTCATACTTCATTTTCATTCCATTCCCAATTTCCCCGACACGTCTGATTATACATGAGCTTTTACACAGGAGATTGCTGTTAAGCATGAATATCGTATAGGTGTACGTGTACCCTCTTATTCATAGCTGACATCTCAATGTAAGGAAAGGGCAAAGAGGTTCATATTTCATGGACTTCGTTCGTTCTTTTATTTCTAGCCATTGGTGTTCTGTTATCTGTAGTAGGGATTGGTGTTCTTCCAGGGTTAATCCCTCTAGTTGCGCGTGGGCTTCTTAATGTGCCATTTGCAGTAGCACTTCAGAAATGTCAGTTACAGTTTATGAGGGCCCAAAACAAGAGACTGAAGTCCACTTCAGAGATCCTAAACAATATGAAGATCATCAAGTTACAGTCATGGTAAGAGAAGTTTAAGGAATTTATCAAAAAGCGTATGGCTCGATCTTGTATTGGATGTAACCGACAATCATTTCTTCAGTTGTGCTTTTCGGGTGGGCATTTTTCAAGAGTGCTCCTTCAAATGCTGGCACAATTTTCACGATTTTGGCAACGTTGAGAACAATGTCAGAGCCAGTCAAATACTTTCCACAAGCTCTTTCAATTTTGATCCAGACTAAAGTCTCCTTTGATAGAATCAATTGTTTTTCTTTAAGAATGAGCTTAAAAGTGAGGAGATGCTGAAAAATCAGACTACAACATGGTGACTTATATGTGAATCATGTCTACTCTACTTGAGTGATTACTTATCTCCAAGACTAGAAATGAGTATTTTAACTATGGACAGTTGTACTTAAAATTTTGATTTCATTCTTTAGTTTTCAGTCTAGTTAGGAATTGGCGGATTTGGATCATTAACTATAGAATATGTATCCCACTATCTAGGTTGTGGCTGCTCTTGGAACAGAGTATTTCGAGCACCTTGTTCCTGACATCATCCGGAACTGCTCTCATCCAAAGGGCACCTGTTCGTGATGTTATTTGACACTGTATAAGGTGAGCTGGTTTCTGTGAAAATCATGGTTATCGTTATTTGTATTTGGTATATCAACATATGTTAGTGGTACTCATTGGGCGTGCAATTCCAAAACTACTTGCAGCAAGTGTTACCATCCATCTTAGATGGTAAGTACCATATCGAGAAACAACTTATTGTTAGCACCATCTTTTTTCCCCGTTTGTTGGTTATCGCTTTATATTCTTCTCATAATACATTCCCGTATCTACTTTTTGTATACTGGGGCATATAACTAATATAACCTGCATTTTTTTAGGCCTTGCGGATGAAAACGAGTCTGTACGTGAGGCTGCACTTGGAGCTGGGCACATACTGGTGGAACATTATGCTATTTCGTAAGTTGTTTAGTTTTGTTACATGAATTGACTGGCATTTAGCTTCATAGCTGTTTGTTTTTTATGATTCTACAGTTTTTTGTTTCATAACAACTACCATTAGAAATTAGAAAAGAAAACACACAGCGTGTTAATGTCTTTTCATATTATGTCAGGTTCTTGCCACCGCTTCTTCCAGCTGAGGAAGATGGTATATTCAATGATAACTGGCGTATCCGTCAAAGTTCCGTCAAAGTTTCTGTCGAGCTTTTTATTGAGCGAACCTCTTGTTCAAAAGGGTATTGGCGCTCATCTCCAGATGGTTTTGTGTACTAGAGTAGCATTATGGTCGTTTGGGTAGTGTTTTGGATATCGGGAGACAGGGATGGGTTGATCCTCAAAACACTTTTTGTTCAAAGAATTAGTATTTATACTGCATAAATGAACAGTTATAAGGATGATCACAAGGATTAAAATAGTTTCGTTATTTTGGGCAACTTTTGACCCGTTTGACCATTTTTCTATAGCTTTTCTTTCAGTTTTAACCTTTATAAATCAAAGCATATCTCAATCAGTCAATTGTATCAAGTTTTAAATTGAATGGGTCCAAGTTGCCATACTATTAGAAAGTGCCTCTAATTTTTGGACGAGCACTTTACTTTTATTGATAATTGTTGTTTGATTCCAGGTACTGGTTTCCTGCTCGAAAGCACTCCTCTTAATTAGGGTTTAAGGCAGCGACGTATTGAAGGGGCTAGTACTGAAGCAACAAGGACGTACAATCATTGAGGTACTTGGCGGATAAAGTAATGAAGTGCTTGCCGCGCTCTACATGGTCCGGACTGATATCAGCCTCTCAGTTCGCCAGGTATGTTGGTCCGTATTTTTGAATTGGTTTATGTTGGTTGTGAAGGAGGGTTGGGGGATGATTTGCCCGTCGAAAAAATTACGGGCAAGCAAGTTGGTTAAAGACTAGTTAAACTAGATGGGTTGAGTAGTTTCTCTTTACCTTTCTTTCAATGCTGTTTAAATCTTATATCCAATATCTGCGTCAATTATGATGACAAAGATGTATCATTGATCTCTTTCTGTTTAGCGATCAGTTCTTAAGTGAGGTGGGTTGTACAGTCTTGTGCTCACCGCTTGATGTGTTAGAGGTATGCGTGATATTTGTCGCAGAGGTGTGAGTGGTGATTGTTCTGATGAGTGTAAGTGTTACGTCTGTTTGCTCGTGTGTGTGAGGCGGGTGGCGTAGTTAGTACAGATAAGATGTGGGACTATAGACACTATATACTTATTTCTTGGTTATTGCTCTCAATGAAATCACTAGAAATATAGAACAACAATGTAAATATTGTTGCTGTTTCATAACATGCCTTTGGTTAAGTCGCTTCAGTATTGTGTTTGGTTTTTTTTTTACTCCAATGATTAATTTTTGTTGAATTGAAAGCGATTAGCCTTGAGATTAGAAAGGGTAGTGGTTTTCTATAAGTATTTTTGGAATGTTGGCGCGGGTGGGTTGAAGCGACCAATTTTGATGCTGATTTATGTGTTCTTATTGGCTTATGATATGATATTGAAATGCTTATGTCATGCCTCAATTGGTAATTACAGGCTTCTAGACTTGGATATACGATATGTTTGCTCAATCATTTGAATAATTAATAGTTTGCCAAAAAAGCTTCATTAGACATGTTAGCATTGAACACGCAGAGTCGTATAAAACATAACGTAACTGAACTATACCGCTTACTTCTTTAGTATTGTCTCAATGAAACTTTGGAAAGATGTTTTAGACCCAATTTGTGTTAAGAACTCTATACAAATGTTGATCTTTCTTTTCTGGATACAGTTTATATATTCGGGACCAAATTGAAAATGAAATTTATGCATGACCTCCACATTCATGGAAAAGTGCCCAAAAAAAAAGCTGGAATTATGTTCCACTCGTCGCTTCCTAATGTGTGACTCTATGGCTTGTTACCAATTTTCTGCATTTGTGCACACCACAACTATAATTGATGTTGTATGTTGATGAGAGTGAACAGAATTCTTTGATTATGGTGACCAACATTGAGGGACTCGCAATTTGTTAGATTAATCAGAGCTGTTAGCAAGTATCACGTTACAACAGTTTTGGTGGATCAGTACAGTAGCTCAATGAATCAATATCAATTCGGATTGAGTCGGAATATATGCTCTGGTAGGAGGGGCTTTTACAGATTTTAGAGCGAGTTGTGTGTGGAGTCCAAACCAATATGCTGTTGGATCGCTTTGATTAGTAAATGTTGAGCTCACGGATAATATAGGGAGGGTTCCGTTGCCATCTACAAGCTTGTCTGTTGCGATCATGCTCGGAATGTATGTGAATGAGATTGTTACAAGGCGGCGTGTTCAGCGTCTGCTAGATTGGAAATAAAAAGTGTTTCACATTAAAAGTGAAGTGTCTTTTTGTGGAGATTGTCTCTGAATAAACTTCCGACTATGATGAATATGGACGCCAAAGGAGATTGATTGAAGTTGGTGCTGTGTGTGCGATGCTTTGGCTTTTGTGTGGGTCGCGTCCGATTGTGGGGTGGGTGTGCTGTGTGAGGTGTGTGTCAGGTATAGAATGTTGATATCATGGTGGTGCTTTTTCTTCTGTTTGTTGCGGGGTGTGGGGAGGTGGTCTCATGATGGCGTGTTGGGGTTGAGTGGCGTAGAATGGGGCTGGTGATGTGTGTGGTATTGTGGGGATTTTGGGGCCGATGTAGTGGTGCTGTTAATATCGCTGAGAGGTGGCTTTCATGGTTAGATAGTTTGCCAAATGACGAAGACGTTATATGGAATTTTCAGCCAATGCTTGATTTTTTTAATATGTCTTTACTTAATAACGGGGGAACGGAAGGTGAACCTTTGGGCAATTCTAATGTATATTCAATTTGTATTTTGGATTTATTTGGATAGGTTGGTTAAAAAGGCCCATTGCAAACATTTCTTCTTTGTAATTGTTCATTTTTCTAGTTTTTGACTAGTGTTTAATATGTCGTGTCTGTTCAAAAAAAAAAAGTATTAAGGTTCACTTCCACTATAAAAGAGTCAGAGTACAAGTGATGTAATATGCCGACTTTTTACCAGATATTTGTTAAAGGTAAGTTGTAGTGATTTATGATAATAATGTCAGGGTTATGTGATCCAGTTATACAGTTTACATATATGATCTAATAATTTAGTCGAGTCCCTTTAGGTTTTAAAGTTATTTTCATATTTAGTATTTTAAAAACACAATTGATTTGAAGTTATAGTGAGTTGGGAAAGATGGTCATATGACTCACTCCACTTATAAGCTTTTTTGTGTTCATGATCTGTTCGAGTTCAATACTATGCCACCTTTACCAGCTTCTTACTTTATTAGGGGGTATTAGCTAACCGAAATTTAAGCTATTCGGGCACCCCCTATACATAGGGTATGGATATTGTGATGTTGAAATTGCTTTGGCTTTTAATTCGGGTTCGGTTTTTTTGACTTCCTCGATACAAGGTTTTTTTGTTATTTTCTACTTTTTAATATGTAAGTTTTTTATAAATTATAATCTAAATTAGACAAGTCAAATGAGGATTTTTTTGAATTATTTTTTACTCTTATTGGAAATGACCCGAACTGGATTAACTCGACCGTCATTTAACCGAGAACTCCACTAACCCAATATTGAATGAGTCGGTTTTCGGATTATGTTATTTAAACCAACAAGTTCTCAAAACTCAGCACAAAAGCACAAGGGAAGGGAGCGTATATCAAGATAAAGTCGCACATACAAATTAGCGTAGCTATATACTACTGCACATCCTAATTTAATGAAGTGATATTCTTACAAACAAAACTAATATGACACAACTACTATTAAATCACGATACTTAGAACAAATAACTTTAAATAAAAAGGAATAATACGCTCGGGATCAAACTGAAAATGAAATTTATGCAAGTGCCAAAAAGCCTGAAACACCGATGTAACTCAATGGCTCGATGCTTGCTACCAGCTTTGATTAGTCTAACCATTAGCACATATCGCGTTACAATGATCATGGCGGATCAGTTTCTGTTTCAGGCTTTCTGGAACTTGCGCGATGTCCAGGTCATTAGTGAGAAACATAGATTGCATTTTCTGCTTGGTCCCATGTCTATTGTGTCTCGTATATATGTAACTTCAAGTAAATTTAACAGACTAAACACCATTGGAAACTCACTAAAAACAATTACTAGTGATGAATATGGGAGTTTGACAAATTCATTTCAAACAATCGCGATGAGGAAATGTGATATGTGTCCATAGACCATAATAGGCGAGCTCATGGATTTCATTCTCATACACTCAATCCCGTATGAACAAGGTATTGGAGAGGTATAGTGTAGACAGATCATACCAGTACTCATAGGCGTAGGATAATAGGGGCAGGGAGAAGTGGTGGCCCCCCAAGAATCTCATGAGTAGTTACCGGCATTGAGTGAAATTCTTAAATTTGTTAACATATTTTACATTTTGGCCTCCTTAAAATATGATAACAAGGCATAAAATTTTAAAAAAGAACCCTCATTCATATCAGGTTAGATTTTGAGTTCTTTTAAGAGAAATTCACTAATGTTTCATTATTTTATTGTTTATGTTAATGCTTAGAAAACTGTGTTAAAGTAACTATACAATGTTAATATTTCTTTTTTGGATACAATTTTTATATGGGAAAATTCTTAAAATGCCTCAAGAAATATGTGACTTTGCCTAAATGCCCATGCGACTTAAACGACCTATGCGACCTATGTACTTTTTTGTTTCATAATAGGGGTATTTTGGTAAATTTGTCAGAGGTTGCATAAGTCGCATTAGTCGTTTAAGTCGCATGGAGCATTTAGGGAAAATCCAAGTCGCATGAGTCATTTAGGCAAAGTCAAATACTTCTTAGGGGCAATTAAGGAATTTTCCCTTTTTATATTCGGGACCAAATTGAAAACGAAATTTATGCAAGTCCATCCTTGATAACCTCCACCTCATGAAAGTGCCAAAAAGCCTTAAATTGGTCCACTGTCCCCATTGTAACTCTGCATTTGTACTAACGTAAACAATAATTGAGTTGCGAAGTGATGATTCTTCTAATATGAGTGACCAACATGGAAGGTTCCTATATCGTTTGGCCCGTCTTTTTCCCAAGACTCACAATTTGTTAGATTGATCAGAGCCGTTAGCAAGTATAGTTTTGGTGGATCAGGTATGTTTGGCGACACGTAGCGGTACTAAGCAGTATATGTTTGTTTAAAAAAAATGTGTAGTAACGTAGCTGTAAGCTGTAATTCGAAAGTGTAAAATTACGAAAAAGGACATATATCCTAATTAAAGAAATAATAAATTTTA
>BQNB010045029.1:4644-44533 GCA_026074375.1 Tanacetum coccineum
AACATTGTCCTTAATGTTTTAAGAAGGGTCTCTACGTAAATCCTAAGCCGTTTATTAAGTATGCTTAAAGATAAACGTTAGTCGATAAGATTTGGATATCGGATTCCCAAAATGAAGCTAAGGATGTGGAGCGCTTGTGAACGAAGGACAAAACCACGAGCACGAGAGGCTTCAAAAATCCAGGCAATCCTGGACATATAATCACAAAACACAAAGCACGGAAATGGAAGAGGCGAGCCTCCTCACAACACAAAACACTTATTCATTACTACTACTACTATAATCATATTAGGATAGGCATGGGTTGCCACCCACGAAGCGCTTATTTTTGTTAACCGAGTCTTGAGCCTGACTCGATCCCCCCATACTTGAGTTTCTCAAGGGGGATAGAAATGTGGATGACGAACACCCAAATTAGGAATGTTGTCTCCATGAATCATCATCGGGCTTTCAGGAGAAAGCTGGAAAGCTTTCAAGCCCCGATGTAATGAAGAAGGAGGAGATTTCTCCTTATAAGCAAAAACACCGTGATTGAAAACTTTGTCTTCATTTTTGGATGAAAATGGAAGTAAAGTATCAATCACGAGGGAAAGAGGAGCAAGAAATCTCGTGGATTCGACTTCAATGCATATCCCCGGATTGTAAATCTTGTTTCTATCTCCGGAAGGAGAAGAAACATCAAGATCGGATTCGAGATCATTATGAGAAGGAATAAAGTCGAAATCCAATTAAAGGGCGGGATGGGTAGGCAAAATATTAGGCACATCCACAGGGATGACTTCCACCACATCAATGGTTGAATCTCCCGAATCGGGATAATCAACATGAAATGATTCGAACTCAGGAAAGGAAGTAGAATTAGTGTCACCTTCTGAGTCAAAATCATCACTCTCAATACCCGGTGGTATTGAGTCATCCGAACCGGGAAATATATCGATCTCTTCCCTAAAAGAGTCACTATCCTTAACGAGGATAGGAAATGTGGGAAGAGACTCGATGATAGTATTAGAATTATCTTGAAAAGCTTTCGGTGGTCGGGGAGAAGAGATGTCGTAAAGTAAACTTTCCAAAAACAAAAGATCACCCTCCAGATCAAGGTTGATATTATCAATTCTCGATGGAATTGATTGGATACGAGTGAGTTCACCGGTGAACTCATCGAGAAGAAAATCAATCTTGGGAAGGGAAGCCATCTGGTATGTGTTTAATTACACATACCTTTGACCACTAAAAATGGACTTAATTGACCAAAAATACATTGTATTTGTATGTTTTGTATTTGTATTATGCAGGTAACGGATATCTAAGAAAAGGACAAAATCGTAGCCAACACGACAAAACCGAACACGAGAACGGAAAGACCGTGAGAAGTCAAAAAGACAAAGTTAAAGTCAACAAAAAAGTCAAAGTCAAAGTCAACCCTGGGAAGTGGCATTGGAAAAAGCATCGAAAACCGAACCCGAAAACCTAAATTGTCAAAAATGGGCCCACCCGTACCCACCTAGTGGGACCGGGTCAGCCCACTTATATATTACAAACTTTATAAACCTAAAACCTCCAAAAGGCCCAAGTCTTTTTTTCAAATAGCCGGCCCAAGCCAAAAAGCCCAAACCCCTTTATAACACACCCGTTTACCCCAACCCTTTTATCCCTTACACCGTTAGTCCTTAAAAGGACTAACAGTGCAAACAAATATAAAACTTCAAGGGCCAAATTTATAAAGTACAAGGACGAAGGATGTCATACAACTATACACTCTCAGGGACTAAAGTTGCCATTTTCAAATTTTCAAAATAGGGCGCGAACACTGTTCATTATCTCTCTGAGTGTGTCCTGTCCTCACTACCAGACAAGACATTATCCCTCTTTCTTCTCCCCTATGTCCACCAACACCTTTACACACCTTATCCCACCAATTGCCACTTTGGCAATCCCCTAACCCCCTATTCGTTCAAGGAACAAGACAATAGATCAATGGCTAAGATCATAGAACTTGGGGACTACTCAATTTCAATGGCCAAGATTGCTCTTTGAAGACTCTCACACAACAAACACACCCGCATGAGCTCTCACAAAGAAAGCACAAGTCCTAGAATCTTCTTTTGCTTAGTATAAATAGGCTCATTTGTAAGCCTTTGGGGCACTTAGTTTTTAGTTTTTTTCAGCTTATAATTTAAGTCTTTTTAGCTTATTGTATTGTTTTCTTAAAAGCCTTGTACTGATTTTAAGTTTAATGAAAGATTAAAGTTTTTATGTTTTATCCCGTTTTTAAGTTAAAGTGTTTGATGATTTAAAACTGTTTTATAAGCTCACAAAAGCTCTTTTTATAACATTCTTAAGCTGTTTACTTAAGTCTTACAAAACTCTTTCATAGTTTGTAAGGTTTAAGCTTATTTCACCAAAAATCACTCAAAAAGCTCAAATGGAAGATAAGCCAAAAAGGGAAGGGCTTATTGCTGTCACTAGCTTATCTTTGATAAGCTAGAGCTTGTAGATAAGCTCTTTTGAGCATTGTTTGCCCTGTTTAAGCAAGGGTTTTATAAGTTCTTCATTTTTCTATTTTTAGCTTATTTACTATTCAACTGCTTATTATGATTATCTCTTTCTTATTGCTGCTTATTTATGCTTGTTTTTGTTATTTGATGCTTATATATGCCTGCTTTTAGTTTAGAGGCCATTTGTTTAAGTTTTCTTATAATCTGTCACTTTAAACTTATAAACTAGCACAATCTGTATTAGTTTATTTGATTGCTTATTAGTTGCTTAAATATGCTTATTATTGCTTATTAGTCTTATTTAACATCCGGTCTTGGTAATTTGTGGCTTAAATCAGTCTAAATCAAGTTTAAAATTGGATTTAAGAACTTAAAGGGGTGTTTGGTTTAACTGTTTTCATGGGTGAAAATGGGTCAAAAATGCACTTTAACACTTGAGTCAATTTAGTTTAGCTTAAATTAGTCCAAAAATTCAGTTTGTTTAAGTTTTTAAGTATTAAATCTCACTTATAAGGTTTTAAGAATTTGTGGTTTGAATTTGTGCTTTAAATCAGCATTAATCTCTTTAAAAATGCCAAAACAGTTTTTAAAGGAGTGTTTGGGTCAAGCTTTAAAATGGGTCAAAATGGGTTAAAAATAACTTTATGCTTTTGAGTCAACTTAGACTAGATAAAAGTAGGTCCAAATATTCAGTTTGTTTAAGTTTTTAAGTATTAAATCTCATTTTTAAGGTTTTAAGAATTTGTGGTTTGAATCTGTGAGCTTATAGCTCATTTTATCTGCTTATTTGATTAGGACTTTGAATCTTGTAGTTTTGAGAAGTTTTTGTGTTTATGCATGTGTTAAAACAAGTTTGGAATCAAGTCTAATAGCCTGCATTTGTTAGTGTAGTTTTTTACCAATTCTGTCAATTGTTTAACTAAGTGTTGAAAAAAGAAGAAAAAGCTTTTTCATTTGCTTTCTATGGCTTATTGTGAATTTCAAAATGCTTTTTGATGGTTGATTCTTGTTCTTTGAGGTCAAATCTTAATCTGTTTGTGGGTTATAAGTTCATAAGGTTCTATTTGTTAGCTTATTTTTAAGCTTAAAAGCTTGTATTTGTGAAGATTGCAAAAGTTTAAGAAAATTTTCTAAGTATTGAACCTGTGTGAGATAGCTTTTTCATGAAGCTTTTTAAGTGCTTATCTGAATTTCAAACTCATTTTTCTTTGTTGCTTATTGTAGCTTTTTGGCCATGCTTTTTAGTGGTATAAGCCACTAAGCCATAAGGTTCCATTTCCTAGCTTAAAAATAAGCTAGAAAATAGCCTTTTGGCTGTTTGGTTATCAGTTTTGGCCAAAAAGCTTATTGGCTTATTTGGGCTTATTAGCTTATTGCATTTGCTTAATTTAGGTTTAGTGTAGCTTATTAGGTTAGTTTAAGCCCATTTTAGCTTATTTCTCTTTTTGGTTTGCTTATTAGTGATCAAAAAGATTAACATTTAGCATTTAAGTGTCTTAGTGTATAAAGCTTATTTTGTCACTCTTTACAGCTTATTTTAGTGCTTATTTTTTATTTATAAAAAAGTAGTTTTGTAAAAGTTGCTTATTTTTAAGTCTTCTAAAAAGTTGTAAAAAATGGAAAACAAAAACGTTTGGGATTAGGGGAAGTCCCAGGTGAGCAGGACTCGAACCCGGGACCTCTACCCTTCTCACCAAACGTTTTACACACAACACACACTACCACTCGCCCTTGGATCTTTTTCGGTTATATCTTGCATAATTAATTTGTTATACACATTTTGATCCCACTTTGTTAATAATCTGTTTTAGCTTATTTCACAGCTTATTTGATAAGCTGTTTTCTCCAGCTTATTTTTATTAGATTCTTCATTGTTCAATGCACTTTTCAGGATTTTTTCAGAATTTTTAGAATTAGTTTAGTATTTTTTACCATTTAATTTCATTTAAATCGTTTTTAATTCATAAAAAATTATAAAAAAGTCAAAAAAATATAATTCTTTTTTAGAAAATTTTCTTTTAACATTTAGGACTTAGGAAAATTAGATTTTCTTTTGTAGAATTAAAATTGCAAAATTTGATTTTTTTAAAGAGCGCTTCCTCCCCTGTTTGGAAGAATCATCTTCACCAACTTCAGTATCTGAAAGAACAAACCTAGAATGTCTCCTTGCTTTCCCAACCTTTATCTGAGCCTCTAGTTTCTTGACCCTTAGAATAAGCTTAGTATAAGCAAAACTGTAGGTTTTCTTTGTCTTTGTCAGATCAGCCTCTAGAACTCCAATCCCGTCAAAAAGTGTGGTAATCAAATTCATCAATTCTTGTAGTTTCAAACTACCCTCATCACTTCCATGTGAGTGAAAACGCATTGGAAGGTGAGTCATGGGTTGAGGAGGATGGGTATCTAAGCCAGTTGTGTGGGTGATAGTTTGTGTAGGTGAGGGTTAATTAGGAGAAGTTTAGGTGTTGGTTTGAGTTAGGTGATGATTGAGTTGGGGTAGGTTCATGGGAAGATATGCTGTTTGAAGGTGAAGCTAAGGGTGTAGGAACAGCTAACATATTTGGAAATAAGGTAACCTCCTGT
This sequence comes from Tanacetum coccineum, assembly GCA_026074375.1. Taxonomy (NCBI): domain Eukaryota; kingdom Viridiplantae; phylum Streptophyta; class Magnoliopsida; order Asterales; family Asteraceae; genus Tanacetum; species Tanacetum coccineum. Next base: position 9,720 of record BQNB010045029.1, read on the forward strand.
CTTGAAAAACCCTTTGTGATCCTCTTCATATTGCTAAAAATCTTCATGGTTAGTGAGGAACAGAATTAAACCTCATGTGTGTTATTGAAGCTTTGTCTCCGCTGCATGTCTAAGCATAGTTGGATAAACCTAGGATACATCAAAAACTTATGGGGACTAGATATGTTAGACACCATATGGTCAAAGATCATCCTAGAAAAATTGAACTTTCTATCTGTGGCTAAACAAATGACAGCTACTGCAATGTTACTGCTAAACTGCTCCCAAGCAGTTTTCTTAGGGCTTAAACAGTGAAGGATATTATGTATAAGAAACCTCCATTGAGGTGAAAATGCACCTTTTTGAAAGGTTAACTTATCTGAGTTAGTAACATATCCCATAAGCGCCAGTTGAGCAAATATCTCTGTAGGTGGAAGAGAGGTAATCCCATCTTGATCATCCAACTTTAGATGTCGCCTTAGAGAACCTTCAGAGATTGACAGTGAGTGTCCATCGATAGAAGCATGAATCTTAACTGAGCCATCATCATCAGTCACAATCTCAGCAGACCTCCAAAATTGTCTTATAAACGAGACACACACTTCTGGTTTCTTGGTAAGTGCATAATGAATATGACATCGAGTGATGAAATCAATGATTGGATGGAACCCTGCACTACCCGTAGATTTTTCAAGATACGCAACCATATTGTGTTTGTCACAAAATTCTAAATTTGCCATGAATGAAATTGGAAGTAAACAAGTGGGATTTGGTCGTGTAAGGTATTAGTAGGTCTGGAGAAAGTTAATTTCAATTTGATAGAGAAAACAGAGGAATATAATTTGACCAATATTAAGAAGATTGAAGATAAACGTGAAAGATCTTACTAATTTATAGTAGGTTCACGAAAGTCCAATTGGTCAAAGGCCTATACCCTATGTATTTGGCGGAAATATCTCAACGGCTCTATCAATTAATGGAAAAATTTTGTTAGGCTCAAACAGTACTAACGGTCATCCAGCAGTATTAATTTTAGCCTAGCAGTATTAAAATTTCCCTAGCAGTATTAACTTCTCCACCCAACAGCAGTACAAAGTCCAAGGATTTGAAGGACTAAAAGAAACACTTCACTAAATAGATAACTTCACACAATCTCTCTTATTTTCTGTTTTAGGCTCACATTTCATGCTCTCAAGTACTTTGCTATCATCACTTTTCCGCCTGTCTATTTTTCACACAGCTCTCTTCTGTTTTTGAGCTCCACCAATTCTCTCTTTTTGTTTAGCTCACAAATCATCACAAAGTGAGTTTTTGGCAAACTACCAGCCATAAACGGTTTTGATGAGTCTTTTTTTTTACCAATAGCCGTTTTGCTATGACTAGCCATTGCTTTCATTAGCAAAACATGGAGCAGATGATAACCAAGAGTTGGAGTAAACTACCAACTATAAACGATTTAGAAGTCTTTTACCAGTAGCCGTTTGCTCTGGACTAGCCAGCTGAAATGCTCTCATGCTACAAACATGGTGCATTGAGAGGACCATATAGTTTTGTGTTAGTAAACTATCACTATCAACGATGTGGGAAAGTCTTTAACCAGTAGCGCGTTTGCTCTGGACTATCAATTCCTTGATGTCTATAAGACATGGTGAAATTGATGACCATTTGTTGTGTGGTGTAAAACCCGTGGTACACTTTAAGAACAACCAGCATGTTCCCTCCCCTCAAGGATACATTATTGGAATAATCAATTTCACACTTTATTGTTTAGTCCTTGAAAAAAAAGTTAGCTTAAAAACCAAGGAAAAACAAAATCCAAAAGTTTCTTGTTTAACAGTATTAAGTGTTATTCACAAGATTAACAAAGATACATAGACATAACTAGCAGTACTAACTATAAGTAACAGTTTTAACAAACAGTTTTAAATATAAACTAGCATACGTAAGTAGGACCGAGCAGAGAGATTTGACATATAGCTAACAGTACTAATATTTTAACAAATTTACAAAACAAACAAGAAGATTTAGGCCTTAGGGATTGAGCATTGTCCAATACTTGAAACCCAAGTACTGAAATCTACCACATCAAAACCTTATGAAAGAGATCAGCTACATTAAGTTGAGTATCAATTAGCCATTTGAATCAACTTTTTAGTATTACAATCTCTTATATAGTGATGCCCTAATCTCTATATGTTTAGTTTTTATAGAGTGTTGAATAATTTTCTATGATACAAATAGTACTGTATTTCCAATGTAAATAACAGTGTTCATAAAATTGTACCCATAATCAAGCAATTTGTTTTGGATCCAGAGAACTTGTCCACAGCAACTTGCAGCAGCAAATATTCAGCTTCAGTTGTAGAAGTGGCAACACAGTTTGTTTCTTGCATTGCCAAGAAATCAACCTATTTCCCAATAAAATGACAACCATCCATTGGTTGACTTCCTATCACGAAAGTATAGCTCCAGCATAGTCCAGATCAGTATAAGCAACTAACTCCAATGGGAGAACGCCGTTAGAATACCATAGACCTAGAGATGGTTTGCCTTTGAGGTATCTAAAAATTCTTTTGACAGCTAAAGATATGGAAGTTTTTGGAAACCTGAAACCTTGCACATGCACCAACGCAAACATTGATATCTGGGTCTAGATGCTGTTTAGATACATCAAAGATCGCAATCAATGGGATGCTATAAAAGATGTTCATCAACATCATTAGCACTGCATCTTACCAAGGGCCGTTCCAATCAGTGGGAAGTGGAGGCAGACGTGCATCTTCTGGGGTAGTTGAACTTCTTCCAGGGATTTCATAGACATATATTAATCTTGACTAATAAATAGGACCTTTCTTTCTTTATTGAACCTTGCAACCCCAAAAAGAATGTGAGTTCTCCCATAGAACCTCATCTGAAAACTTATCCTATCATAAAGCTGCACCTAATCTTCCACACAGTTCTATCTGGTAGATCCAAAAATGATGTCATACTACATAGCATTCTGAACAAGCAAAAGTGCCCTTGGGGGGGGGGATAAGGGTGAGGGGGGGGGGGATAATTGTAGTGGGGGAGCAATTTGTTCCTCTTTGAAATCCATGGCTCAAAATAAGTGGCTAATGTGCATTACCAAGCTCTGGTGCTTGAAATGAAGTCCATATAGTGCTTTCACAATCCTTTGTATAACTTTAATCATGGATTGGTCAGGATCTTCAAACCCTGGAGGTTGACATACATACACCTCCTCTTCAATTTGACCATATAAGAAAGCACTTTTGACATCCATTTGGTAGACAGTGAAACCCATATAAGAAGCATAAGCCAGAAATATTCTTATAGCCTCTATCCTAGCCACTGGAGCAAATACTTCATCATAGTCAATGCCTTCTTCTTGAGTATGTCCTTGGGCAACTAGTCTAGCTTTGTTCCTGATGACTATCCCTCTCTCATCTTTCTTGTTTCTGTAGACCTACTGTGTACCAATAGCCCTATGACCCTTAGGCAAATCTACAAGAACTCATACATTTTGTGAGACTGTATGAACCTGTAGAGAGTTTGTCCTCTTGCTTTGCCTCTACCCAAGGCAGATCACTAAGAGCTTTAGAATCGCAGTCTGGGGGGGGCTTCTGAGATAAGAAACTCAAAAATATGGCTGTAGTAGGGGGGTAAGATCTGGTGAGTCTTCCCTTCAATAAATGGACCACTAAAGAATCCTAGTTCAGAATAAAGTTGTCATCCTCTTGTTTGAACAGAAGACTGCACCAGTACCAATCACATGATCCATTGATGATCCTTGTGAATTCTTGTAGAGAGGAGTGGAAGACACTCATAAGATGTGATATATTCCCAATTCAATGTCTGGATCCTCCACTTGTGTGTCTTCAGTGGAGTAGGAATGGGGCCCATTCAGCCGTCAAAAGAGCAGATTAACTTCAGGAGCAGCAGTACCTAATTACTCTACTACCAGTATTAACTTGTGGACTGGCAGTATTAACTTGGTGATCATCAATACCATCATCCTGAAAACTGCAATCATCATGAGTCCCATCTTGATCTTGTAATTGTGCATCATCAACAGATTTGAGTGAAGCATCTTCAAAGTAAGAGCATCCCCTCCAAATCGCATGAAATAAAAATGCTTGAGCTTGGGGTTGAGAGGATATGCTGACGTCAGAACCGCCTTGTATACCTGCCAGAAACATTAGAAAGAGTCCCTGCAACTACTGGCACATAATTCATAGATTAGGTTAGAGAATCAAGATCAAACAACCACTTGGGACCATTTCCTTCTAACATAGGTTTATTCTCTAGAAACCCAACATGCAAGTTTTCCTGTACTTTCCTTTCGTTCTAATGTTGTATACCCTAAAAGCTTTGCTACTTAAAGAATACCCAACAAAGAAACCTTCATCACGGGGACAATTTTGCCCATCAACTTGCCCAACTTATCTAAAGGTATTAAGAATTGTAACACATGACGAGCCAAATGGTTCATAAATCCTATAGCTGGTTTAATACCCCTAAAGAGTTCATAAGGGAGTCTTAGTATGAAGGATTGGACGACTAAGACCCTATTTTGTACATAACAAGCAGTAGAAACTGCTTCTGCCCAAAATGTTGTAGGTAACTTAGAATCTGCTAACATTGTTCTAGCAGCCTCAATAAGAGTCCTATTCTTTCTTTCAGCTACACCATTTTGTTGAGGTGTCCTTGCTACACTGTATTCTCTTTTTATACCTTTTTCTCTACAGAACTCATCCATCACATGGTTTTTAAATCATCCCATTAATCACGTCTGATTAATCTTAACTTTCTTATCACTAGGTTTTTCTATCTGCGTTGAATAAATTATTAGAAGATCTCACTAGTTTCATCCTTAGTTCTTAAAAAGAAAACCCATGAAAATCGACTATAATCATCAGTAACTACCAAGCAATACTTTTTATGCATAAGACTGCTAACAAAAGTTGGACCAAACAGATCCATATGCAGCATAAACAATGGCTTAGTAATGGGACTAAAGGCCTTGGACTTACAAGAGGCTCTATGTTGCTTGCCTTTAAGACAGGCAACACAAGTTTGATCATTCTCAAATCTTTTTAAAGGCAAATCTCTTACAAGATTTTTGCGGTGTGACAAGGGTATGGAAGAGGGGTGGAAAATTAACATGACCAAGCCTCCTATGCCATAACATTGATTCCTCAGATGTAGCCTTTGCAACTAGACAAGTTAAACCATCTTTGGGAACTATGTTTTTCATATCAAAACTGTACATGTTGTTCTGTCTAGGAATTTTAAGGAGTACTTGACTTTCATCAGGCAACTTAAAATTGGGAGACAGAACAAGACATTCAGAATCAGTAAAAAGAACATAATTGTGCTGTTGTGGGTCACACAGTTGTGAGACACAAAAAGGTTAAACTGTAATTCTTTAAAACAAAGTCTACATTTTTTCATAAATCAAGTTTATCTGTTTTGATATACCTTTACCCAGTGATGCGGCGCCATTTGCTCCGCCACCAAAAGTAACAGAACGCTCCCATCAAAGCTTTGAAATCTGAAAGTGAGGCTATGTTTCCAGACATGCGCCTTGAGCATCCCACTATCCACAAATCCTTTTGTCATTTAGTTAGGACTTACTCTGCACGACGAAAACTTATGAAAGTTAGTTACCTTTGGGGACCCAAGCCATTACTGACTTGGATCTGCCAGTCGTGCATCAATATAATTATAACTTGTTAAAGGTTAATGATGCACCAGTGGGTTGGATTAGGTTCTCCTAAACACCAACATGCTGAGGCCTTCAACAACATTAAATCCCCTTGCACCTAACAGTATTAACATTGGCCTAACAGTATTAACAGCTTTGTTTAGCAGTATAATAAGTTTGGAATATTAAGACCCTTTTTGTTAATGCTGTTATTCTTGTAAAAGGCCTTTGTGCGGAGGTGGATATAGAGCGGGTGGGCCGAGCACAAAGAAACTGTTGTTTTGGTGAGACATGTATTATAAGGCTAACATATTAACAAACCTAGCAGTACTAACAGATCTGGCAGTGTTAACAGACCTAACAGTAACTAAGAGAGCTTTGCATTTTTTGATAAGTTTTTTCAGGCCCGTCTCATTAAGACTTGCTCTTGGAACATATGTTTAGAAGCATTAGGGACAATCATATTTTATTATGATCAAATAAAAAAAAAAATAAAAAGACAAACCAAACAAATAAAAAAATGGTTTTTTTAAAAAAAGCATGCTTTGTGTATTAAAAACAAAGTTACATCCTAATTGATCAGATTTCTGACCATTCCAACTTCTTTGGTTCCCCCTAGGTCTCTGTGACCTATACATCTCAGCATACCTAACTGTTCTTCTACTTGGTTTGTCAGTGTTGACTGACTCTTTCGTAGTAGAAGTAGGTATGGTCTGTGTGCAGTACAGGGGGGGGGGGGGTAGACTCAACTTCTCCCTCATCAGCTGACACCCAATCTTCAATGATTGGAGCAAGCAGTATTATTCCTAGCCTTTTTAGTTCTTCTACCCTAGACATGATTACGGATGAAAAACTTTTCCTTTCAATCTTTGGTCTACCTAAAATGGAGACCACAACTGACTAGTTTCAGTAACATCTGGGGGTAGGGGTGGGGGGAAAAGAGTCATCAGTATTCTCCGTAGAAGTATTTGACTCTCTATCACATACAGTGGGGTTGGCTAGACTTGAAATCCCTAGGACCAATAGCGATTTACCTTCAGGTGTTGGAATTCCTCAGACCTGAATAGGACAGTCTAGGGTGTTGTCTACTTGGAGAATTAAGGGATGAGGTGAGGGGACAACAGTATAACCAAAACCCCTTTTGCTCATTTGTCAGTTACCTGACTTGCTAACAAATCCTCTAAGTCTTTAGATGATTTTTCAAACTTTGCTACTTAAATTTACAACCCCGTCTTTTCTTCTAACTTTTTCAAGTTTCAGTCTTAACTAATCCCCATTAAGAAAATCCTTATGACCTACACTTCCTTTTCAACAAAGCAATCTCATCAGAAAAACAAAACTTCAGATTCTTAATATTTAATCAACTTGTGCTTCTAAAATTGAACAGACCTCTTTAGTAGGTAGAGATGCATTTAAAAGTTGTATCCATCTAATTTAACTAGTAAATCATCATACTGTTTTTTAAGGTGCTTCATAATTTTGCAAACAAGTTTTAGAACAAGATTATCATTTGATACTCAGAATCAGTCAGAGAATGCATGAGAGCCATGTTTTGCTGAATTTCATCCTCTTGCCATATCACTCCAATCAAATCCACCACCATCTATACACACATGCCTTTTGCAGAGGCATCTATCATCCTATACTGCCTGCTTTTGATGAGTTCCCTTGGTTCCAATTTCTGTTGTCTTTGCTTCTTGGAACTCTACATTCTCTAGCAAAATGTCCCATTTTATGACAGTTGAAACATTCTACCTTGGATTTGTCATATCCAGCAGTACTACTTCCATCAATGATTATCTTCCTTCCAGTTCTCTGATAGAACTTTCTTGCCCTCCGATGCTCCCCCCCCCCCCCCCCCCAAAAACCCATAATTTGGGTCATAATTCCACTTTAGATCCATCTCTCTAATCATCATCATGAATTGCTCAAGATCTTCATGAACAATTTGAGACCCTTGTAGTTAAGTGGAACAAAAAGGCATAAACTATGGCATCACGAAAAATAGAAACTAAGCAGGTACTCGAAGTTTCAGTACTAGCTAGTATTACTTTGTATGCCATGTACTAACTCCAGTGTTAACAGTATTAATAGGATTAGTACTGCTTGGACTGGAAGTGGTTAGAAATGCCAAGTTCTTATCATCATTATTAACAGCAACAGTTCTCTTAACCTTTTGTTCAACAATTTTAAAATTGTTGTACAAATCATCCAAACCCATAGTTTCAAAGTCGGGTTATTCATCCAGACTAACCAACCAAATGTGATAATCCCATTCCCTGAAGGTAATCCTTCTCAAAAAAATTAACATTAAAATCCTCTGGTGGAGTACCACACCAAGAATTGCCAATCTACTAACAAGCTTTTGAAGCCTGTTAAAGATAGAGTCCAAAGATTCTGAGCTTGTAGCATTGAAGTTTTCATACTGTTGCTTCAGTAAGGCCTTTTGTGTCTTCTTTGTAGCATCATTTCCTCCAAAGCGAGCTTTAATAGCAATAAACATAGATTGAGCATCAGCATACTGGTTAAAGGTAAGCTGATGTTCATTTGGGAGTGCCATGAGGAGAAGACTTCTGGCTTTGACATCATTCTTCTTGCAAATCTTTTCTTCAGTAGTAGAGGGCACAATCATCTTCAATGCTGTAGATGGACCTGATTCTGGTGTTGTAACAGGAATAGGTACCCAAGAATTCCCATTTTCTATTACCTCCCATAATGCATAGTCTTGGATCTGGAAGTACTGCTTGATTCTGATTTCCCACATCTCATACTCTCCTAGTTTGAGCATGGGAAGCTTTGCCAACGCGTTGTTCTGTGAATTTTCTAACTCCATTTTCCCTAGATCAAAGTTTCTCAAAGCACAGGCTCTGATACCACTTGTTGATCCCACGCCTTGATCGATTCTTTATGATATAAAGAGTTTGTTACCTTGGAAGAATCCAAAATAACAAAGATTGAGACTTTGTATGTATATCAAAGTGTATGCGGAATCTACACTTTGATACTCTAGAGAAATGTATGAATGAAACAGTAATGATCACAACCAAACAATAAACACAAAACTCACTGCTTCAATATTATAAATAATACGAGTACTCTTTAAGTACTGGGGTTACACAACCTTGAAGCTATTACAAATTCTCTCTAAGTGTATCTCTTAAAGTTCTGACTATCACTACTCTAGGGATCCCCTTTTATAGAAATACAAGGAGCCCTTTACAAATATATCTCCTATCTATTAGGAACAGTTACAATTTAGAATTAAATATCCCGAAATGTTCTCCACGCATTCTTATCTTCAAATCATCAGCTTTGACCATTTAGCAGTACAAACTTCTTCACTTGGCAGTATTAAGTTTCCTTGGCAGTTCTAACTTTATGCTGGCAGTACTAACTCCTTTAGTACTGTTGGCAGTATAAAGTCATAAGAAGATTTATTCCTAACAAAAACTCTTTCCCTTTAGTTGTTTGTATGTGTATCCACCCATGTGCTTAAGATAGGTAGACATTTAAGTACTCTTTTGTGCCTTGGTTGGAGGTCTGTTTCTCTTTTGTTGTGCTCTGAGTACAGCAAAATGTTTTCTTCTTTTCTCCATCATTTCCATAAATAGTTTTCCTTTTTCCTCATCTGTTAACTCCTGTCTTTCTTTTGATTGGAGTCTCTCAGCCAGCAATCTATCAGCCTCCATCATAGCTTGTGTATTTTCCCAAGACACAATCAATGCTATGTTGGTTTCTTTTTCTTGTTTCCTTGCCAGCTTTTCTTCTTCTATTAATTCAGCATCCAACTTAGCTTGAATATCTCTTGCAATTTGTTCATCAAGTGCAATTTAATCTTTTCTTTTTAATGGAACTTTAGGCTTAATCATAATACCTTTTCCTTTGTCTTTAGAAATTAAAGGTTGTGCCTCTTGTGGAGCTCTGAAATTACTTTGCTCCTGTACTACTACCCCTCTAGCCTTGGGTTTTGTAGTTGTTGTTGTTGTGGCAACAGTAGTAACAACTTTAGGCTTAGCTGCTTTGATCTGAATAAGTGTCTGAGCCAAAGTGATTTCCTCAATATTTGTAGGAGCAGCACTACCTTCAACACTAGCAGTAGTAACTGCTTCACCAGCAGTACTATCATCAAGCTTAGTACTCTTTTGTCTCTTCCTTGTTGTTTTTCTAGGAATAGACTTCTTCCTCTTAGCAGCTGGTTCTTTGACAACTTCTTTCCTTTCCTCTTGTGTGACAGCCTCTTCTTCCATAATCTTTTTAGTAAACCTTTCTTCTTCAGGGGAATTTTGCTTTTTACTTCCTTTCTCTCTGCACCATAGCACAAATTTGGGATTAAACCCAAAGAGGCTTTTTCCAAAAATTTTTTTTTTGCCTTATTTCATTGTAAGACATCCCCTTAAAATCAGTGATCTTAAAATTTCCTTGGTTCTTCAAATATTTGATCATGTTCCTTCTAGCTTGGGCAATTGACTTAGGCTTCATCTTAAGAGAATGATATCTAATAACAGAAGGATCATTCCAGTCAATCTCCTTTGTAGCTTTAGCTTTATCCATAGCTCTTTTTCTATCTTCTTCATCCCATTGTTTAGCAATTTCAGCATCTCTAGCAATTTGAGCTCTTTGTTCCTCATGCATCTGTTCTATCCAAGCTAAATGTGCTTCACATAAACTCAACTTTTCTTGTTCAAGATCCTTCTTAGACTTTCTTCTTTTATGCTCTCTTCAATCAAGATAGCTTTTTCCCTATCATTGTCTTGTATCTTTTCTGCAGCATTTTCTTCTTGAGTATGTTAACAGTTCCTCCAGCAGTACTAATGTGTACTTCAGCAGTACTAACTGGTGGAACTTCTTCACTACATATTTATCTTCTTGGCCTAGCAGTCTAACCCATCACTAGCGTTCCCCACTACCCTCTTTTCTGCATGGATGACTTCAGTTGGAGTTACTTCTTGAATGAAAAGTTCAGTTTCACAGTGCTTGCTTTTTCATAAACTCCTCATCATCTTGAAACCCCTCATTAGAAACTTCCCTTTCCCTATTGAAGACACATCTTCCCCAACATCAGTATCAGAAAGAAAACAAACCTAGAATGTCGCCTTGCTTTCCCAGCCTTTATTTGAGCCCTAGATTCTTGACCTAAGAATAAGCTTAAGTGGTAAGATAGAACTGTGTTTGCTTTGTCTTTGCCAAATCAGCCTCTAGAACTCCAATTCTGTCAGAAAGTGTGTTATCAAAATTCATCAATTCTTGTAGTTTCAAACTACCCTCATCACTTCCATGTGAGTGAACAGCATGGAGAGGTGAGTCATGGGGTGTAGGAGGATGGTAAGTCTTAGACCCAGTTGTGTGGGTGATTAGATGGGTAGGGTGAGGTTGAATAGGAGATGGTTTAGGGATGGTTTGAGTAGTGTGGATGGTTGAGTTAGGGTAGGTTCAGGGGAAGATATGCTGTTGGAAGGTGAAGCTGAGGGTGTATGAACATCTAACATATTTTGAAACAATGCAACCTCCTGTCCTGAAAAACCCTTTGTGATCCTCTTCATATTGCTAAAAACTTTCATGGTTAGAGAGGGAACAGAATAAACTCTTGTGTGTTGTTGAAGCTTGTGTCTCTGCATGTCTAGGCATAGATTTACAAATACACCTAGGGTACATCAAAAACTTATTGGGGACTAATATGTTAGTACACCATGTGTCAAAGATCCATCCTAGAGAAGATTGAACTTTTATTTGTGGCTAAACAAATACAGCAGCTAGCAAATTGCTACTAACTGCTCCCAAGCAGTATTTCTTGGGCTTAAACACAGTGAAGAATAGTATGTATAAGAAAACCTCCATTTAGTGAAAATGCACCTTTTTGAAAAGGTTAATTATCGAGTCAGTAGCATAGCCCATAAGCTGCCTATGGAGCAAAGATCTCTGTAGTTTTGGAAGAGAAGGTAATGCCATCTTGATCATCCAACTTGAGATTGCCTTAGAGACCCTTCAGTGAATGAAAGTGAGTGTCAATTCTATAGTAGCATGAATCTTGACAGTGCCATTATCATCATTCAAAATCTCAGCGGTCCTCCAAAATTGTTTTTTAAATGATACACACACCTCTGGCTTCTTAGTAAGCGCATAGTAAATATGACTTTGAGTGATGAAATCAATGATCTGATGAAACCCTGCACTACCCGTAGATTTGTCTAGAAATGCTACCATGTTGTGTTTATCATAAAACTCCAAACTTGCCATGAGTAACGATGTGAGGTATTGAGTGGGATATGATCTTGTATATATGAATGAGGGCTGGAGAGAGTTAATTGCAATTTAATAGAGAAAAAAAACAAGAGAGATAGTAGATGACCAATAATAATAAATTGAAGATATTTGTGAATACAGCATATGGAATAGAATAGTTTACCACGAAAGCCAATTGGTCCAAGACCCCTATTCCATAGGTATTTGGACGGAAATAATCTCACCGGCTCTAAGAATTAATGAAAAAATAAACTATTAGCCCAAACATTACAACGGTCAACCAACAGTATTTAAGTATTTGACTAGCAATAACTTAAAATTGCCTAGCAGTATTAACTTCTCCACCCATAAGCAGTACAAACTCCATATGTTTGTAAGACTTAAAAGAATAACCTCGACACAATCATCTCTTTTTCTGTTTTTAGTCCATTTCATCTCTCAACAATTCTTTTTGGCTCACTTTTTCGCTCTGTCTATATTCACACAAATAAACTCTCTTCTGTTTTGGAGCACGCCCCACCATCACCAATTCTCTCTTTTGTTTTAGCTCACAAATTCACACAAAGTGTAGTTTTTGGCAAACTACCAGACATCAACGGATTTGATAAGTCTTTACCAATAGCCGTTTGCTTTGGACTAGCCCCATTGCTTCATTAGAAAAACATGGTGGCAAATGATAACCATATAGTTTTGAAGTAAACTACCGAGAACTCTAAGTCGCGGATTTGAGAAGCCATTACCAGTAGCCGTTTGCTCTGGTCTAGCCAAATGCTTCGATTCTTACAAAAATGTGCATTGAGGACCATAAAGTTTTTTTAGAAAACTATCACCTTACAACGGATTGGGAAGTCTTTATACCAGTACCTTTTACTTCTGGACTAGTCAATTCTTTGATGTCAATAAAGACATGGTGAATTTAAAGACCATATTGTAGTGTGGTGTAACAACCCCACACTTTAAGAACAACACATGTTTCCTCCCCTCAAATGATACATATAGAGTAACCTTATGACACCCTTCATTGTTTATCCTGAAAAAAATTAGCTTAACACCAAGAAAAAACATAAACCAAACATGTTCATGTTTTCCATATTAAGTGTTATAACAATATTAAACAAAGATACATAGACATAACCAGCAGTACTAACTATAAGCAACAGTTTTAACAAACAGTGTTAAATATAACTAGCAGTACTAATTATAAGCAACAGTTTTAACAAACAGTGTTAAATATAACTAGCAGTACTAATTATAAGCAACAGTTTTAACAAACAGTGTTAAATATAACTAGCAGTACTAATTAGACCTAGCAGTATTAATTGACAAATACTAACAGTACTAACATTTAACAAACTTTACAAAACAAACAAGAGATTTAGGCCTTAGGGATTGAGCATTCCAATACTTGAAACCAAGTACTGAAATCTACCAGCATCAAAACCTTTTGTAAGAAGATCTGCTACATTAAGTTGAGTATCAATTTTAGCCATTTGAATCAACTTTTTAGTATTACAATCTCTTATAAAGTGATGCCTAATCTCTATATGTTTTGTTTTAGAGTGTTGAACAGGATTTTCTATGATACAAATAGTACTGGTATTGTCAATGTAAATAACAGTGTTCATAAAATTGTACCCATAATCAAGCAATTGGTTTTGGATCCAGAGAACTTGTCCACAGCAACTTGCAGCAGCCACATATTCAGCTTCAGTTGTAGAAGTGGCAACCACAGTTTGTTTCTTGCATTGCCAAGAAATCAACCTATTTCCCAAAAATTGACAACCTCCAGGTGGTTGACTTCCTAATCCTATCAAGTGTAGCTCCAGCATAGTCACTATCAGTATAAGCAACTAACTCCAATGGAGAATCCTTAGAATACCAAAGACCTAGAGATGGTTTGCCTTTGAGGTATCTAAAAATTCTTTTGACAGCTAAGAGATGGGAAGTTTTTGGGGAAACCTGAAACCTTGCACATGCACAAACTGCAAACATGATATCTGGTCTAGATGCTGTAAGATACATCAAAGATCCAATCATGGATCTATAGAGATGTTCATCAACATCATCAGCATCTGCATCTTTAACCAAGGGCCTTTCCAAATCAGTGGGAGTGGAGGCAGACTTCACATCTGTGTAGTTGAACTTCTTTAGGATTTCATGGACATATTTATCTTGACTAATAAATATGCCTTTCTTCTTCTGTTGGACCTGCAACCCCAAAAAGAAAGTGAGTTCTCCCATAGAACTCATCTGAACTTAATCCTTCATAAGTTTCTCAAACCTCCAATCACAAAGCTCCATCTTGTTAGATCCAAAATGGATGTCATCAACATAGATTTGAACAAGCAGTAATGTTCCCCTTTTGGACTTTTGATGAACAAAAGTTTGATCAATTTTTTGCATCTTGAAATCCATTGCTCAATAAGATAAGTGGCCATGTGTCATACAAGCTCTGGAGCTTGATGAAGTCCATATAGTGCTTCCACAACTTTAAAACTTTATCAGAAGGCGAGATCTTCAAAACCAGGAGGTTGACATACAAAACTTCCTCTTCAATTTGACCAATATAGGAAATACACACTTTTGACATCCAATTGTTAGACAGTGAAACCCATATAAGAAGCATAAAGCCAGAAATATTCTTATGGCTTTTCTATGTCTAGCCCACTGGATCAAACACTTCCTCATAGTCAATACCTTCTTCTTGTGTATGGCCTTGGGCAACAAGCCTTGTTTGTTCCTGACAACAATTCCCCCTCATCTTTCTTTGTTTACTGAGACCCACTTTGTACCAATAGCCCTATGACCCTTAGGCAAATCTACAAGAACCCATACATTTTGTAACTTGAAACTTAGGAGCTCCTCTTGCATTGCCTCTACCCAAGCAGGATCACTAAGAGCTTTAGACACTCTCTTTGGTTCTTCTTGAGATAAGAAACAGGCAAAAAGACATGTATGTAGTCCTGGGTGAGTCTTTCCTTCATAAATGGCACTAATAAATCCTAGTTCAGAAAAGAAGCTGTCATCCTTCTTTTTTGAACAGAAGACTAGCACATCACCAATCACTGACAATTGGATGATTCCTTGTGAATTCTTGTATGAGGAGTGGAAGAAACTGCATAAGATGGTGAAAGATTCCCTAAATCAATGCCTTGATCCTCCTCTTGTGTGTCTTCAGTTGTAGGAATTGGTCCCATCAATCCTTCAGAAGTAGCAGTATTAATTTCAGGGATAGCAGTACTAATTTCTCTACTACCAGTATTAATCTGTGGACTGGCAGTATTACTTGTGATCATCATACCATTCAGTCTTTGAAAACTGCAATCACATGATCCCATCTTGATCTTGTAATTGAGCATCATCAACAGATTTGAGTGAGATCATCTCAAAGTATGAAGCATCTTCCCAAATCGCATGAAAATACAATCTGCTCTTGTTTGAAGGAATAAGGGCTCCAAACCTTTTTTAGTGAACCAAGCAAAAACAATAGAACTAGTACCCTCAACCACTGCACAATAATTCATTGGATTGGGTTAGAAAACAAGATCAAACCAAAACAGCCACTTTTGTGACCATTTCCTTCAACATAGGTGTATTTCTCTAAAAACCTCAACATGCAGTTTTCCTCCTGTATTTCCTGGTTCATATGTTGTAAAATAATACCCGAAAAGCTTTGCTACTTAAAGAATACTCAACAAAAGAAACCTTCATCAATTTTGCATCAAACTTGCCCAACTATCTAAGGTATAAGAATTGGTAATAGGGAAAAAAAAACATCAAAGCTTACATAAATCCTATACTTGTTTCATTACCCCTTACAGAGTTCATAAGGATCTTATTATGAGGCTTGGCAACTAAAGACCCTATTTTGTACATAGCAAGCAGTAGAAACTGCTTTCTTCTTTCTGCCCAAAATGTTGTAGGAAACTTAGAATCTTGTCTAACATTTTGTTCTAGCAGCCTCAATGAGTAGTCCTATCTTTCTTCATCTACACCATTTTTGCTGATGTGTCCTTGCTACACTATATTCTCTCTTGAATACCTTATTCTCTACAGAACTCATCCACAATGGTTTTTTATAAATTCCATCCCATTATCACTCTTATTATCTAACTTTCTTATCCACTAGATTTTCTATCTCTTTGATAAAGTTTTTAAGGATCTCACTAGTTTCATCCTTAGTTCTTAAAAAGAAAACCCATGAAAATCTACTATAATCATCAGTTACTACCAAGCAGTATTTTTTATGCAATAAACTACTCACAAAAGTTGGACCAAACAGATCCATATGTAGCATAAATAATGGCTTAGTAGTGGGACAAAAAGCCTTGGTCTTACAAGAGGCTCTATGTTGCTTGCCTTTAAGGCAGGCAACACATGTTTGGTCATTTTCAAACCTTTTTAAAGGCAAATCTCTTACAAGATTATCTTTGACAAGTTTATTGATATTTTTGAAATTGACCATGACATGTACCATATGGATAATAAATTTAGTTTACGTACCATATGGGTACATTTGAAAAAATACGTGGCTATTAAAAGCCAAAAACCCTTAAACTTTTGCCTGATGAATTATAAAATAAAGAAAAGGGCAAATTGCACAAAAGTGTGTCAGCTTATACTCAATTTCAATCTAATGTACTTTACTTTTTTTTCTCAATTTAATGTACCAACTTTTTTATAGTTGCAATGTTAGACGATTTGTAGGTTATTAGGTTACTATCACCATACTTCATTTTCTCTGATTAAATTCCGGTTATGTTCCGACAAGTTATTTATTTTAATCACATTTTTTCACTTCTTTGTGTTCATAAACTTTTTGTTCACTCTAATTTGGATGCACTTTGAGCCATATATCAATTAACACAAGGTATTAGCCTGAACACTTTGAGAAAAAAATAAAATAAAAACAGAACAATCTGCACATTTGAGAAATTTTTTGTTCCTAGACAAACCCATTCTTCCTTTTCCTTTTTTTTTTGCGTTGAGTCCAGTGCTTCGAACCTTCCTCAAAGGGGATGCTTGTCTCCGTAATTAATTTGCACGTTTTCTCAAAGTTTCACGTAAATAAGCTGTCACAAGTTGACAAAAGGTTTTGATTCATACTAGCATTAAAAGGCAAATCGCCCACATTCTTTCTACTTTCTTTGTCCATAAACTTTTTTTTCACTTTAACTTAGATTTATAAACACTAAAATTCTAAAAATAAAAAAAATGTGACTAAAAAACTAGACGGAAGTTGGCCGGAATTTGATCGGAGAAGATGAAGTATAGTGGTGGTAACTTGGTAACCTGTAAATTGCCTAACATTGCAACTAAAAAAAAGTTAGGTACACTAAATTGAGAAAAAAAAGTGGAGTACCTTAAATTGAAATTAGGTATACATTGGGTACACTTTTATGCTGTTTGCCCTAAAGAAAAAAGGGCACAACCGTCATTTTAGCAAAAAAATGGTCAACATGTTTTGGTTTGCAAATGTAAATCAGATATGCTTCTTTCCATTATCCTTTTTTTAATCTTCATCATGGATATTTATTTTTTAATTTATTCACTTTCAGGTTTGCTAATAATCCATTGTATGTTTCTAACAAAGATGAATGTAATGTTGAACTATGATGATACTTCAAATTTAGGATGAACATGATCGACGACGATATATGATGGTTATGATATTGTAATCGGTGGTGAATTAATCTAAATGATGATGGTGATGATGCAAACCGATGGGGACGACAACGAGTCAATGATGACGATGCAAATGACGACGATGCATATAATCGATGATGTGATGATGCAAAATCGATTAAGGTCGACAATGATGTGATTGACGAGGATCATAGTAAATTTCAAGATTCCTGGAGATTAATCCAAAATGAAATGCATCCTCCAACAAAATAAATTTAAGGCTTCCCTACCATGACAATATTTGAAGGGGTTGCTAAGCGTCGATGACGATGATTAAGAAGAGCAATGATGTTGATGATGATTATGAATGATGTTAATACATGACTATAATGAATTGATGATGATCAAGACGAAGAGTGCATGATCGATGCATAAAAATAATAATGATTATAATGCTTGATGCATAATCCATCAAGTATCAATTTTGACGTTGAAACAAATTCATGCATAAATCGACTCGCGAACTGTTTTGAGGCAAGAATGGATGACAACATGATGCAAAAATTGATTAAGAAACAACTACATGAATGAACCGAAATTATGATGCGTGTAGAGTCTAGATGCAAATTCTAATTGATATTATTCAATTGTTAAATGACCAAAAAAAGTAATTTAAATCATTTCCTAAGCATACTGATAAGATCAAATAGTTAATACATTTTAATATCAAATTCCTTATAAAAATGCTTATAAATATGTTATAAATGTCTGAAAACATTACTTAATTGTTTATATTTAGTTTTTAGAGACCAAGTAAGCATTTTAACAAAAGACATGGGATTTGGACATAAAATGCACTAAAGAGTTCAAGGCATTTTACGGCGTAACACCCCCATGGGATTACGCCGTAACATATACTAATGAAGAAATGAGTCATCACACCTTCTACGGCGTAAAGCATCTCCTACTTTAAGCCGTAACATTCAAATTTTTAGAAGATGATTTATTCGAGTCAGCGTTACGGTGTAACATAGGCGACAAGGTTACTTCGTAACATCATTTTAGCCTAGAAGATTGGAAGCCTACGTAGCAAGGTTACGCCGTAACGTCTTATAAAGGTTACGCCATAACAGTTTCGATTTATATAAATAGAGCCCTCATCCGGCTCATTCAGCATCACTCACTTCCACAACTCACTACACAGCCAAAAGGGGTGATCCAAGCCCCCATGGTTCGAAGCATTTTATCAGAAGGTCCAAGGGAGAAGTCACTCACTTAATACTTGTATTTAATCGTTCATAACATTCACTATAAGAACAATGATGATTCAATCCATGTCTATGTTCATTAATTCTTGCATTTCTGTTACCATGAGCGGCTAAGCACTCTAAGTGCTGGCCTAACCATGTATTTACTATTGTTATGATTAATGTTTCCTGTTCAATTATGGTTCTGTTAGATATCCTTATAGCCTTTCATTGATCCCTGTGTTTTGGTAGTATAGAGGGTGGCTTAGATCTTGTTAATCCTGATATTAGACTTACCATGTTGAACCTGGGATTAGCGGGGTACTAGGGTAGCTTGACACCTATCCCTAGTGTAGGAATTGACCAAATTACCGCCTTTGCCATATTAAATACTTAAAAAGCACAGGAACTCTTTCAGAGGGGGTTAATAATCGGTTTAGATTATAGATTGGTCTTAAGGGTAGTTGGGAATTAACCACTACAAACTTGGATGCCCTGCTCGTGTGATCGTAGGGGAATGTGGGATCGCAGAGTAAGTATAGGACAGACCTCAAATGCCAATTCGGGTCTGTCGATATTAGAACCACTAATGGAACTTATAATTGAACATTGCACAGGAAAATGTAATCATAGCATTAGTAACGAAATGGTTAGGCTAGCACGCTTTTCTCCATGAATACGCATAAACGAGCTCAAGCCACAATGGTCCATATTCGGCCCACCGGTTAAAAGAAAGAACCAGCCCAATTAACTCTATATAGATTATATTCCAGATATTTTACTCTAGAGAGCATCACGTGAGGAGGTTATGAAGATTTCGACACGTAGCAAGAAAAGCTTCGAGAATTTAAATCCTACGGATGAAATTGAATCTTGCTAGAGTACTGGGATTTTAATAATACATTTCACTTGTTGAGAGGTGGCATTGTTTTTCGTCATTTTTAGTAGCCGTCATTTATTTTCGTCAATGTCAATTTCATTTATGTTTATCCAAAACTTTTAAACAATTCCAATATTAATGACTTCTTTATTGCAACTTAATCTTTCATTCTCTTTGTTTTTTTTTTACGAAGGATACCATCCTCAAAGTATCATTTACTTTAGCAACTCTTAGTCATCTATTACCATTTTATTGCCAATCATTAGCGATTAGTTCCTTTCATTACCATTTAATTATTCGGTAGCTTTTGTCCATTTTGTTTATTCTTATAGCTTATTCGAATAAGCCCTTATCGATTTAGTTTTATTCTACTTTTAATTTTGGATCATGCTTTAGATACTTATAGCATTTAGTTATCAGATTCTGAGATAATTAATATTTTGGATTTAAAGCTTATAGCTTATTCAGTTAGCTTAACTTTTGATTGTGTTTCAATGTTGATGAATCCGATCCAACATCTTAGGCGAGAGGAGCTTATGGGTCTTATAGGCTAGTTTTATTCCTAAAGTTTTAAGCTTTTTGTAGTCTTTATTAAGCTAATTAGTAAATAAAGCTCAAAACTTTATAACCTAAATAGTTAAATAAAAACTAATAAAGTAATAAACTTTAGAGTTTAATTAGTTTATAAGATCGGGAGGTTTAAATTCGTCTTCATTTTCTTCAATCGGGTTCTTCTTTCTTTTCCTTTTCTCTCATTAGTAGTTGTAGTTTATATTTAGTTTAAAATTATTTATGCTTGTTAAGTGATTGTGATTAGTGAAATAAGTGTGGATTTAAAAAAGGATTATTGATTAATAGTCTTCGGATTATTTAGATTTCTTATTTGATTATTTCGAAGGGCAAAATCTGGAGAAACAATCAAACATCAAATCTAGTAATTAATATCTTTATAAGAAATTGTTTTCAAAATAAACCAACGTTGTGAGAAAATAATTTTTTTACGGGTAGTAATTCGTCATTAAAAACTTTAATTCACACTTAAGGATCTTTTCATGTCACTTAGCAAGCATATTCGTCTTATATATCTTTTTTATTATTTAGCTTAATCGATTATGTTTGTTTATGCTAGTTTAGTTATGATAATTAGTGAGTAGTTTTATTATGCTTGTTAAATGATAAATTGTTTGGTGAATTAAGTGTGATTATATAAGTGGAAATATTGATTAGTAATTTTTGTATTACTTAGATTAGTGTTTTGGTTAATCGAGCAGGCAAAAGCCGTTAGAATAACTAGGCATTAGTTTAGTAATCGATATCTTGATTAAAAATTGTTTCAATAAAAACAACGTTGTGAGAAGATAATTTGTTTGAAAGATATTGATTAATCGATAAAGACTTAATTATATATTTAATTCACACTTAAGCATCTAAACATTTCGCTTAGCAAACATATCTTTTTATATATATTTCTCTTCGTTTATTTGCTTAGCTTATTGTTTTATAGAATTATCTAGTTTATTTTTATTATATACTTAGTTTAAAACCAAAAACCAAATATTTGACAATCAAGCATCAAACAAAACGCTTTCGTGAATTTCAAATTCATCTCTCGCTGGGACACGACATCTGAAAGATTAACTATTACTTGTCCTCAAGTAATATTTACATCAAACGGGACTTACTTACTTATATTACTCGACTTGATTTACTCGAATTAGTTTTTTGTGCCGCTGCCGGGGAGAGTTGTACGATTTTCACGTTTTGTTTCGATGTTGATGCCTTGAAGATCCTTTCTCTTTTGAAAGTTTAATTTCGTACTTATAAAAAAATAAAAATCCAAAAAAATATTTTCTATTTCTATTTTATTTTCTTTTATAAAAATCCAAAAATATTTTCCACTTCTATTTTATTTTTCTCTTATCTTACATTATCTATAACAGGATAAATAAATGACACATCATGCAACTTAAATGCCACATAATCACCAAAGAATGCCACCTCACCCAGAATTAATGCCACGTCATTTTTAAAGAAATCCCAGTCATCACATTTTTAATCCCAGTCAGCAACTATCTATGCCACCTATGCATTTAAAAATGACACGTAGGCATTCAACATGCCACGTAGGCATTTATTGTTCCAGCTTAATTCATTTCATATTAATCCGAAAAAATATGCCTTTGGTGGGATTCGAACCATGGTCTAGACACCCACAGGAATTGCATTTACCATTAGACCACAATGATAGTTGTGACAAGTTTTAAAAAAACAAATACATAATAAATGAATGGAAATCATTCTGTATTTAATTTTTGCATTTCAAATTCAAAACCAGTTTTTAACTTACGAATTGCCATTAATATACACACCTAAAAACAGGAATTTAAATATGAATACATGGAAATAATTTTGCCCATTAATTTTTGTAACTAATAACATTGATACCAAAATAAGATTTATATTTTTCAACTTTGTATGTATTCCCTTATCTAAATCACGAATTCATAAACTATTACTGCCATCGCAATGGCATCTGTTATGAAATTCACTTTCAAAAGCATAACAAGAGGCTCCACCGCTCACAATAACAAGATGATGCATTGATTAAATCCTTATAATCAGGTATGTTTAATTGTCAATTCTCTTTAATACTTATGTATAGATGTGTTTGTAACTTATTTCCTAATATAAACATCTGATTCAAAAACACACCCCAAAGTCAAAACTGACTCCCCTCTCAGACTCGCTTCCAAGAACAAAACCAAAATTAGGGTTCTCGCAACAAGATCAAAATCAAAATCAGTGATTTAATCATTAATCTTGATTTACAAAACCATAATCATCATCAAGTAAATCTCGGTTTACCAGTAACCCCAACATTCATTACATGGCTCTTCAATTTATCTACAATCTTTAAACAGGTAGTTTAATTTCAAATTTGATTTTTAGTTATTATTTGCATTTTATTTCTATCATTATTTCAAATTCAATTTTCAATTAAATTCACTTTGTTTCAGGTGATTTTCGCAATTTGAAGAAGCGGAATTTAGCATGATAATATGACAATTAAGTTAAAGATATTAGGTATGTCACTTATCATGATCCAAGGTTTTTGTTGAATGTTTTATATTATATTTTATCTGTTAACAAATGGAAAATTTAATCGAGCGTGTCTCAGTTACCATCAATATTGGACAATGTGTTTTAATTTTGAATGTGCAATAAGTGTTTGTGAATATGTCTCATTGAATTTACCATTTTTTATGTGCAAGAGACACTACTGCAAATGGGTGTTCTTTTGGCATTAACACTCACGGGTGTCTTCCCAACCTTTTAACCTTGCAAAACCTCTACAACCCTTGGGTAAGAACATTTCCCCCCCTCCACTAATCTCCCCCCAGCTTTATAAATTGCCATGTTAGCAATCTTCAACACTTTCCAAAGCTTTCGATGGCTGCGATGACTCAAAAAGAAGCACAAAAAGATTGAATGGCTGAGATTACTTTTATCAAGTCCTTCACACAACTAAAACACCATGGAAGTCTCTCATAAAGAAAACACAAGCTGCAAGTCCAAGAAGAAAAGACTTCGGCTATAAATAGAGCCTTTTGTAAGCCTGGGAGGAATCTTAGATATATCTTCAGCTTAAACCTTAGTCTTTATATTGAATTTTTATAAATCATTTTAGCAATTTATCCAGTTTCTTTTACCTAGCCTTGTACTCTTTTACGAATTTATGAAAGTTTGCGAAGTTTTAATGAGTTTAAACAAGTCAATTTTTAAATCAACTCTTAAGCGTGGTTGGATATTTGTTAAATGTCTGTATTAGAACACTCACTCAAGATTATTATCAAGTTGTTTCATTAAAGTAAACAAAAAAGGCAATAGTTTTAAGAAAACGTAAAAAAATCTCACCTCAAATATACCATAGCTTATGGATGATAAGCCAGTTCTGGATGGGCTTATGGACACCACTAGCTTGTTTTACACAAGCTAGAGCTTGTAGATTCTTTGTTTGAACCCTGTTTTGAGCAAGGGTGTTGTAAGTCTCTCTTTTTCTTATTTTTCTTATTTACTGTAGAACTGCTTAAGTGCTAGTTGTTACCTATATTTGTTTATTTATGCTTTATCATGAATGTTTAGTGCTTATCTTGCTTAGTTGTTAGTGTTTAAAAATAGTTTGTGTCACTTTCTTAGTTAGTACTGGTAGTAAAATGTTAAGTATACTGTTAGATTGATTTAGCTTATTTAAGAGGCTTTATTCCTTGATGAAGTCCTGCTTATAAGTGTCTTATTCGGTATTTGATAATCAGTTTTTTTAACATTTAGTGACCAAATCACATAAATATAAAAAGAAAAATGATTTGTGAAAACTTTAAGGACTGTTTGGAACAAGCAGTACTAACCCATAGTTAGTACTGTTGGTTCTATTTTGGGATTTTTAAAGCTAGCAGTACTAACTCAAATCTAGCATATACTACTCCAAAGTTATACTAGTAGTTAGAACTGTTAAGTACTGTGGTTATATTGCTTATTAGCTTTATTATTCTGCAAATTTAAGATTTCCTTAAGCTTTTTTAGAGTAATAACCCATTTTCCTTTACTAGTCTTTTGAGTAGAGCTACTTTAGCTTATTTACCTTTCAAAGCCAATTTTAATAGTATCACAGTTTGTAGCTTTGTTTAGCTTATTTGCCACTTTATTTAGTTCAAGTCCTTATTCATAGTCCTGAGTGCTTTTTAGGGGTATTTAAATATCTTTTTAGCTTATTTTGCTTATTTCTGTTTCAGTGTGTTTTGTAAAGCTGGTAATACTATACTGAACATCAAAGCTAGCAGTACTACTTCCAAGATAGTACTGGTAGTTTAAATTATTAGTATAGTTGTTTAGTACTAGGCTGAGTTTCTCTTGCTTAATTTAGCTTAATTGCTTGTTGAATTTGCTTATTTAGGGTTAGTTTAGCTTTTTAGGTTTGTCTAGGCCTGCTCTAGCTTTTTGTTTGTCTAAGCGTATTTGAGTTTATTTGTGTCTTAGTATAAAAGTTTTTAGAGTGTTTATTTACCAATCCTATCATTTATGCCTGGGCTCTAGCTTACTTTCCTTGCTTATCTTTCTCGTGCTATTGGCTTATTAGGTTTAGTGCCATTAAATCCTGACATATACAAACATCGATTATCAATTATCGTCAAACCGATTTTCCATTTAAGCCTCATGGGACAATAACACCGGAAACACTCTATACTACTTCCGGTTTCATTGATTTTGTGGATCCTGATCCTTGTTATATATTTATATTTATTTATATATAAAAAGGAGTAAGAATACGCGAGTCAATTTTTGGCGCCGCTGCCGGGGAGGCTGAAAACGATTATCGTTACGTTTGAAAATTTGTGTTTGAATTTGTGAATATTTTCTTCTATAAAAATATAAAAAGAACAAAAATATTTTTCATTTTCTTTTATTAGTATAATTATCATATAAAAAAACCAAAAATATAAAAACATTGTCTTAATCAAGAAATAAAATTCACAAGTTGGTAAAAATACCAAAATATAATATTCTCAATTGAGGTATTATCATAATAAATTCCGGTGAACTTGTTGGTTCCCAAATCGAACAAAAGATTTAAAAACTTGCCATTTGTGTCTCTTACGACGTACGGCTCACCTTGAAAAGTTAAACAAACTAAAAAGTGGGTATAAGGAGGGTTGTTCCAAGGAACTACGACCCGAAAGGAGAAATAAGCTTCGCGCTATTCCTACTCCTCCGCTCACCTGTGCGTTTATCATTTTGAGAGCTACCGTGAATACAAGTAGATTATTTGGTTGAAGTTGTCCTACCTCATTGTCCGTTAAAATACATTGTGAATAAATCATTGAAAAAAAAACCAAAAAATTTTTTAGTGTAAATTTTCTTTGTATATTTCTATTTTGTCACTGCGCACATATTAAATCGTTCTCAATCCCCGAAAACATCGAGAACACCAAGGTTCACCGACAAACTTCTGTTGAAATCACCCCAATCTTGAGAAACCACATAACAAACAAGAAACTGTCAATCATCCTATAGTTTACGATGGTCGATAATCGTACTATGGCCAATTACTTCGGTAGGCAACCACCGAGGTTACAAGGATGCGATCGTGTTCCAGGAAAACTAACCGCGCACAATTTTGAGATCAATGCAAGGTCTAACTTAATTACTTGATCAATAACAAGCAATCTTTTTGGACATGATAAAGAAGCCCACATGCTCACATCCTGATATTTCAACAGAGAGACTCACTTCTACGATGAAGTTCCCGAACGTCCCGAATTACTCCGTTCTAAAGCATATGCTTTGGCCCAATCTTCCCTCGAGGGGGCCGCACCGGAATTGTGCTTGAAAAGAACCCCCTCGATCGATTCTTACATGGGATTGTTCTTAGTTTCCGAAATTCATTAACAAATTCTTCCCTACCCTCTAAAACAAACAAATCTTCGAAATGAAATCAAAAGATTTCAACACAAAAAATTGGATGAAACGTTTTAACGAGCATTGGGACCGATTCATTGATCTTCTTAGGGGGATGCTCCGCATTCTGGGTCTTTCAGAATTGCGAAGTCACTCGATAACATTCCTATAATTCCCTAAATTGCGAAATGATCAAGATTCATTGAACTCCCTGCAGGTGTAACTTTCTGATAAAATTCCACGAGAATGCCTAAAAATTCATCGAGAGCAAGTCTAAAGTTCGAGCAATCACGAAGCATAGGCCATTGTTTCCAAAGTGAGTACGCAGCCTTCCACCCCCAAGCAGTTCATACCGATGTTGCCTGAGCTAAAGATATGGTATAGAGCATTATTCGCGATACAGAAAAACCAATCTCCAGCTCCCGCTACCTGTAGTAAAAGCAATCGAAGACAAAGTGTGTAACTTGCTGGGGTGGCATATACTTACCAAAATGTCTAGCCAACCACCGATGGGCATAACATTTAACGGTGACAATATCCAAGAATACGTGTCACAAGCCGCCGCGTTAACTACAACAAAGTGAATGCTAGTTACCGGACCTTAGATGTTGCAAACCAATTTGAACCTCCCATATTTTCCTCCTATGCAAAACCATCAAAACAAGCCAAAATCGGAGGAACACTTTCAACCAAAATCGGGGGAAAATATTTTAAACAAAATAAGGGTAATAATTTCAATCAGGAGGACAAGTTATACCCAACCGCTAGATTAATCAACCGCCCCGACGTTTCAGCTCCAGCTTACCAAACGACACATTTCCAGACCATCACCTGGTGTGTCTAAGCCCGACTTTTGGAATAACTAACGGTTCAAAGCTAATGAACTGTTATAGCAAAATAGCAAAATCAAATGGCAGAATATAGACGACCTAATCACCAAATTCATGATGAGTAACTAAATACCGCTTCTACTGATCTGGGCATCGTGGTTCTCTTACAAGCAACACCATTCGCTAACCTGAAAGGTGTTGTGAAAGCAATCACTAACCCGAAGCAGGTGTTTCCTCTAATGACCTCAAATTCTCCTCCTCTTTGGAAAATGAAACCCGAGGTGACAAAGATACGGTACAACCAAGCACACGAAAACATCCAACCTTCGGGTGGTTCCAAACTAATGACCAGATTAGCGATCCAATTGTTGCTTCAAAGGACAAACAAACCTTAGCCTTATCCCGTCAAGGGCCAACAAAGAAAGCTCCTGAAAAAGACCAATCTTCTAGCTTGTCAATAATTTATGGAGATTTTTCGGAATCTCCATTTCGAGCTAAGTTTCGCGGACGCTCTCCTACACATGCCCAAATTTGCACAAATGTTTAGAAAGCTCCTCAATGATAAAGATAAGATGATTGAGTTGACAAAGACACTGGTAAACGAGAATTGAGCTCAGCTGGGTTTACCTAAAAAAGTATCCCGAAAAACTTGGCCCCAAGTAGATTTTCTTATACCGTGTGACTTTCCGGAATGAGTGAATGCTTAGCTTGGCCGATCCTCGTGCAAACATCAACCTAATGCCTCCCTCCATTTGGAAAGAACTAAGTCTCCAACTTTGACCAAAACCGAATGATACTATGAACTTGTCGACCAAACGATTTCTACTCCAACCTCGGCATCGACCGAGAATGTTTTCCATAAAAGTTGGAAACATTCTTCTTCTCCTGGCCGATTTTGTTAGCTCTTGATTACGTTCCGCCGCACTCCTCGGTTCCCACTAATCTTAGAAGGTCCTTTCCTTGAGGACAAACACGTTAGCCTTGACATCGAGACGTTCACGTGAACAAATGACCCTTAGACACGATGACCAATCCGTGACCTTCAAAGTTGGTGATACTAAGACTTTCTCCTACAATATCATTGAATCGGTTAACCGATTCGATGTTATTGACATTGCTTGTGAAGAATTATGTTCAAGAATTACTAGAATTTCTAAACATTGCAAATCCACTTCTACTTTCGATCTTGTGATCAATTCTCGCTCGTCCATCTTTCACTCCCATACGGAGGAAGTGATTCTAATGAAGAATCCGATGAATTTCTTGAACATGATGATTCAATACCACCAGGTGTGACGGAATCTATGATTCTGAGGAGATAACTGTTAACCTTGAGGGATTGTTAAGTGTGATCAATAGCTACCCAAAATCTCCTCCGTCACCAGTTTTGTAAAATTAATGTGCCCAAATGGTTACATCTTCGTGTGAAGATCCTCCGACCTGAACTCAAAGACTTCCCATCCCACTTGAGTATGCGTTTTTGGGAGGCGTGATGACAATTACCCGTTACTAATCGCTAAAAACTTAAAGATGAGATAAAACCCCGCCCTGATCAGAGGTTCTTAAGTCACACAAACATGCCATAATAGCTCTGGAAGATTTCTGATATTAAGGGATAGATCCACAGTTTTGTAGCCCATGAAGATTTTATGGAGAAATGGCCAAACCCGTAGTTCAACACAGAGAAAGAGTTAACCCTAAAATCCATGAGGTTATTAAGCAGAATTATCAAACTTCTTGATGGTCGGGTTGATTTGTCCTACTCGACATACCAATGGGTAAGCCCGGTCATTGCGTCCTAAGAAGGAGGCATAACCGTGGGTATAAAATGAATAAAATGAGTTTAATACCCACAGGTTGTTACTGCGGATGGCGAGTTTGCAATCGCGATTAACACGAAAACTCAATGATGCAGACTCCCGTAAAGACCATTTCCCGTGCATTTATGGATCAGATGCTTGAAAAAGATTAGCCAAAATTAGTACTATTGCTTTTTGACGGAGTCTTCCGCCACTTTCTTTCAGATCCCGACTGACCACTTGATCGAGAGAAGACTACCATCTCCTTCCCTATAAAAACGGGACATTTGCCTATCGTCTCATGCCTTTTAGGTTAAGCAATGCACCCGGGCACCGTTCACAAGGTTAATGGTTGTCAATTTTCCACGATATGATAGAGAAAACTGATAAAGTCTTCATGGATGAATTCTCGGTTTTTGGTGATTCTTTTCCTCCTCTTCCTTTCCCATTTAGACAAAATGCTCCAAAGGTGTGAAGACACCAATCTTTGTATCTAAATTGGGAAAAATCCACTTTATATCAAGACGGAATAGACCTCTTGGCAAGAAGAATTCTACAGTCCGGATTGAGGTTCATAAGGCAAAAGTTGATGTCATTGGCAAAATTGCCTCATCCACGAACCGTGAAGGGTATTCGCAGTTTTCTCGGTCACGGCCGGATTCTACCAACGCATTAATTCAGGATTGTTGCCAAAATCGCCCGCCTATGACCCACCTCCTTGAAAAAGAAACTTCGTTTATCTTCCTCGATAGATGAAATGACAGTCAAACATTGAAACCCTTAAGATGACGTTAAGCCCATGCACCAAATCGAAGTTGCTCCGTGATGGGGACTTGCCACTTGAAATCATGTGTG
This sequence comes from Tanacetum coccineum, assembly GCA_026074375.1. Taxonomy (NCBI): domain Eukaryota; kingdom Viridiplantae; phylum Streptophyta; class Magnoliopsida; order Asterales; family Asteraceae; genus Tanacetum; species Tanacetum coccineum. The sequence goes on from BQNB010045029.1 coordinate 39,335, forward strand.
TAATGCAAGTGATTTTGCGGTTGGGCAAATCCTAAGGGCAATGTAAATACCAAGCACTATCCAGCCACATACAACTATGCCAGCAAAACAATGCCCGATGGCTCATGACATTACACTAGCAACAGAAAAAAATTACTTGTCAGTAGTGTAGCTTTTCGAGAAATTCCGCCTCTATATTTGTCTTTTCCAAACAAAGTGTAATAACGACCATTCGGCTCTCAAAATACCTGCTGCTAAGCAGATGCTAAGCCAAGATTGCTCCGGATGATTTTTACTGCTCCAAAGAATTTTGATGTCGTTATCCGTGTATAAAAAGGAGCAGAAAATCTCGCCGCCGACCCCCTTTCTAGACTCTTGAAAATCCCTATCAAAGTGAGCTTGAGAAAAAGGAAATTACGGAAACATTTCCTCTCGATACACTTGGGATGTTATTTTCGCGTGGTGATGAAGATGGCCCCCATGGTTTGCTGATTTTGCAACTACCAGCGGGGAATTTTTGAGTGATCAAAAGGGATGCGTCTCACAGAAAAGAAAGTTTTACAAAGACGAGTCAAACACTACTACTGGGACGACCCCTTCTTGTTTAAGATTATGTGCGATCAAGTGATCGCGGTGTGTGCACGGCAAAGGAATCTCCGACACCTCGAAAGCTTGCCACAATGTACCCACCGGGACACTAACGGTTGCCAATTACACCGCTTACAAAGATCTTTGATTCAGGATTTTATGCCTAACGATCTACAAAGGATCCCACGACTTATTTGTCACCCAATGATGACATTTGAGTCAACTCAAGGCAAAATTTAGCAACGTGACGAGATGCCACAAAACTCTATCCAAGTTTGCGAAATCTATGACGCATTTGGGAAGTATTGACTTAGGGCCGTTTCCCCCTAGTCTTCAAGAGGGAACAAATATAGATACTCGTGCAGTCGATAACATAATCAAAATGGGTCAAAGCGAAGCCGCTTCCCCACCAACAAGACCCCGAAGTTGTTTTCAAATTGCTCAAATCTCTTCTCGCGCAGATACGGTGGCACCTCGGTGCAATCATAAGGGATCGCGGACAACCCATTTTGCCAATGACCAATTTGTAAAGGGTCATTGCTTAAATACAGAGTCACATCATCGTCTCTCCACCGCATATCAACTCCACAAACAATGGCAATGTTGAGGTATATCACAATCGCGTGGCTTAGAAAAGGGAATTTCTTGAAAGGACCTGCGTGGGGCGAAAATCGTGCCTCTTGGTCGAATAAATCTGGATGACCCCTCTGGCCTCAGATACGATAGCTTACAAAACAACGACCATATCGGGTGCACATCGGTCCAAGCTAGTATACGGAAAGTCATGACATCTACCATTGAGTTTGGAGCACAAAGCTTACAGGGCCCCATAAGCATAACAAACTTTGATATCAAAACCGCGGGCTCACAGGAGAGTTTCAACTTAATGAACTTAATGAATCTTCGTGATCATGCTATAGAAAACTCTTGATCTATAAAGGACAAAACAAAGAGAATCCATGAATCCAAGATCAAAAATAGTGTTTTATTCAACATCGTGATTCGAGTCCTCCTCTTAACTCAGATTTGAAGATTTTCCTCAGCAAGCCTTAAGACTCCGACTGGAGTGGACCATTCACCGTAACCTAAGTTTTTCCATATGGCACCGTCGAGTTATCCCAAAAACTCGGGCCAAACTTCAAAGTGAATGGTCATCATTTGAAGCACTACTTTGGAGGGGACGTACCATAATTGGTAGTCCCAGATCTCTAGACGTTCCTCATGGACCAATAAATTTAGGGACGGGTCAAGCATAGCGACCTTTAACCAAGCGCTGCTCGTGGGAGGCACCGCCATGCTTATAGTAGTAAGTGTAATGAATAAGTGTTTTTGTATGAGGCGGGGGGGGGGGGCTTCGCCTTTCCGGTACCCTGTGGGTTTTTGAGTGTATGTAAATTGTCAGGATTTCCCAGATTATGAAGACTCCCGTGCTCTCAGTTTTATATTTCATTCACAAGAGTTTCACATCCTCAGCTTCATTTTGGGAATCCCGATAACTAATCTAAACGACTAACGTTTATCTTTTGGCACACGAATAAACAGGCCTTAGATTACGTAGTACTGGTAAAAACCTTTAAAACATCGAGACGATGTTTAAGAAGTTCTAGTATGAGGGGGATCTTCGATTTGATTTTGCTGCCAGCTAGTATGTTATCAACGGTATCGCCGTTTTTACCACCAAAATTTTTGACAACACAACAATACCAAAAAAATGAAAAATTTAAAAATTTTTCAAATAAAAAAAAGTGTTTTGGTCACAGATTTAAACTTTTTCCTAATTGGTAGAAAGAGAAAAATTTTGACTCGATCGGGCGTGTTGAACCCTAGCTTGTCACCTTAACCTCTTTAACAAACGAAAGTTTATTAGGTCAAGCATTCGCGGATTCCCTATATATTAGGATTTTAAAATTTGCGAAGAAGGAAAAATAAATAGTGTTATTCTACAAGAAGAATGCTAAGAAAGGATTATGTGGAAATCATAAAAGCTTATATGTGTAGACTTGTCGCTTTTTCCTCCCATAAGCCCTTAACCTGACTATAAACGTGCGTAATTTTTCTTTAACATTAAACCGACCTTTTCTAAAAGAAGCACTTTTCGAAAACAAAAATATTCATCTTAGTTCAGCCTGATACATGAGTTTCTAAAACGAAATTTTCTCTATTACGGAAAAAATATGTTGAAAAAAAAAAGAAGATCATGAAATCATATAAACTGTAGGCTGATAAAGGTTACTGCATCTGGCCCCGCCACAACCGAATGTAGCAGTCTTCAAAATAAGGCCCAAAGTGAGATAATAAATGTCCAAAGATGCTTCGTAAGTGTTATCAATAAGAAACCGTCGTCAGACTACGTCCACTACATCTTGTCGCAGGCGTGGCCGATGTTGTAGTCCATGTAAATGATTGACGTAGCAAGTAATACCATAAATTGGAAATTTAATGTTTAAGATTCTTTTTACAAACTCCAGTATAATTTTGAACTACACATAACTTTGCTTTATAGACTTCAAAAGTTGTTGGTTGCGTCGGTATATTGATTTCGATAAAGTATTTCTCCGTGGGATCAAAATAAATTCCTGGGCACTATAAGCTGATGAGCTAGGATTCCGAGAAGAAATTTCGCTACATGAATAGTCCACACCAATGAAGATCATAAAATTTTTGATGTTTGCGAGCTGTTGAGTATAGTTGTTTATGTTTAGACGGTAAATCTAAGAAATATCGGCCTAAAGGGTGGAGTATCCCGCTATACATTGCGAACATTCTCACTGTGTGGGTCGTCAACCAGATAACCTAAAGTCAAAACTCGGCTGGACTATCGAGAAGATGTATGGTTTGTGGGTGATCTAGTCCTTTCCCAGATTTCCTTCAGACATATCGTAATGCACGATAATATAACCTACTTCTAAAATTGTCGATCATAAATTTAATTTAACATTAAGTCACAATCACCTAATTGGAATAATTGATCGGGAGCGAAAGAGTTGACAAGGTCATAAGTTATAATAGTGTTAGCATTTTTACTTGTACTTACAAACGGTGATTTTGTTTACGCTTAGCATGAGAGGACTAGTGAAAAATCAGGGCACGATGAATCTTTAAAACCGACGATGAATTTATCCGTCAGGACATCCGTAGATTATTCTATGGACGCTTCTCATTCTATGATCCCAGTGTTGATGTAATAAAGGAAGTCAAACAAGTAGTTAAGAAAAGAAAAAGGAAAATCCAAAAATATTAGGGATAGTTAGTGTACATATAATAAAAAATGGTAAAAACGGGACTTGTCGAAGCTATTGATTCTTTAGTTCCCCTTGACGAACACTTGGCTACTTTTCAAGGTTATTAGTCGAGGGGGATTAAGATTCTTGGTTTCTTGAGTGTTTACTTCATAACATTGCGTGAGGACACGGCAATACCTTAGTATGGGGGATTTTGGTATATGCTTAATTACACATACCACTTTCCACTAAAAACGGACTTAAATGACTAAAAACGTACCAAAAATACATTGTATTTGTATGTTTTGCATTTGTATTGTGCAGGAAACGGATATCAAACAAAAGGACAAAAAGAAAGCCAAAAACAACAAAGCCAAGCACGGGATGGAAAAGACAAAGTCAAATCAAGGCCAAAGTCAATCAAAGTCAAAAGATAGCCAAGTGGAGAAAATACAACTTGAGGGACTAAAATTGCCAAACCTCAAGTTGTACTACAAAAATAAAAGACAAGGGTTGAGAATGCAAATTGGGTGCAATATAACTTTAAGGGACAGTTCTGCCAAGCTTCTAAAGTTGTATTGTGAAGGGACGAAAATTGAAATAAAGATATAAGAGTTAAGGGACCGAAGCTGTCAACCTACACAAAACCCATCTTTCCCGCCCAACAAAACCCCAGATACAACTCACAGGTCCCCTTCACCCTCTTTTATCCTGCAACCTCTACAACCCCATGGATAAAACACTTCCCCCTCCTCCACTATCTCCCCCCAGCTTTATAATTTCCATGTTGGCAATCCTTCACCATTTCTAAGCATTTTCGATGGCTGTGATTGACTCAAAAGAAGCACAACAAAAATTAAAGGCTGGGATTTGTTTTAGAATCACCTCACACAACAAGCACACTTGGTTTTTGTCTCTACAAAGAAACACAGAAGAAAGAAGAGAAGGAAGACCAAGAAACCAAGACCTTAATATTTTTTAGTATAAATAGGGCCATTGTAACCCAAGAAAAGGGAGTAGTTTTAAGTAGTCGTAATTTTTCTTAGTTAAATTTTAGCTTATTTTTATGCAACTTTATTTTTCCAAGTCCTGTAACTTTAATTTTCGTCTTAATGCAAATTTGGAGTTTTTAAGTTAATTCGTGATTCTCTGTTTTCCCTTTTGTTAACAGCTTTACTTAATATGTTTTAAGTCTTATAAAATCATATAAGTCCTTTGTCTTAACTCAAATACTAAAGTTTAAGTAAAGTCACAAAAAGTCCACACTCAAATATACCACAACTTATGGATGATAAGCCAGTTCTGGATGGGCTTATGGACACTACTAGCTTGTCTTCGACAAGCTAGAGCTTGTAGACTCTTGGTTTAACCCTGTTTTGAGCAAGGGAGTTGTAAGTTTCTATTTTTCTTA
>BQNB010045030.1:4529-41432 GCA_026074375.1 Tanacetum coccineum
AAAAAATAAGCAAAACAGTAAATTGAGCTTAAAAATGAAAAGAGAATTAGAACCTTTGATCCCAGCTAAACATGGATAATATTTGCTCTTAAGAGCTTAGAATTAAGCTCCAGCTTATCATAGATAAGCTGGTATTGTCTATGAACCCATCCAAGTCTGGTTCATCATCCAAAACAAGCTGAGATAAATTTGGGGAGGAATTTGAGTGAAACTAGCTCAATTAAGCTTTTGAGGCTTAACTGAGTGACAAGCTAGCTTAAGAGTAACGGAGAGAGCTTATTAGAGAGAATTAGAGTATTAATGAGCTGATTAAACCATAATTGCATTAAGGTAAAAACAAAATTAGAGATTATTATAAAGAAAACAATATTTTTATTAATAAGAAACGAGATTACAAAACTTTTGAATACAAATGATTAACAGATTAACTGAAAATTACAATAAGCTGCTAAATTAATACAATAAGCTAAAAGCTACCCTAAAGCTACTCCTACTCCTAGATGTCTTCAGCTGTGTGATTGCCCTGCTATTTATAGGCAGTGAGGGAAGCTTCTAGGCCCTGCCAACTCTCATCATAACCATTGATCCATAACCGAATCCGTCTTTAAATCCATCTGAGCCCTTGGATTGTGCATACGTATCTCAACCAATAGGGTGCTTCCGGATTGCCAGCGTGGTTAGGAACTTGTCATATGTGTCATATATCTTCCAAAAGGTATAAAGTGTAGGTGAGGAACAGGGTATCCTCCGTACACACGTGAGGTTAATTTTGAAAAGGAGGATGAATAGTAATTTATCTCGTAAGTGATTTTGACCAGGGTATTTGACTTATATGTTTATACTATTTTGATACGGGCTCAGGGGGTTTGACTTGGGATTTATGAAAAAGGGTTTGGGCTAGGGTAAAAGGATTTAATGGACTTATGGTTATGAAGAGGGCTTATGACTTATAAGTGGGTTTTAATCTTATAAGGCTTTTAAAGCATCAATCTTGGGCTAACCTGGCTCAATAAAATGGACCTGGGTTGGTCCATGGAAGATGGGTTCGCCTTCGGCTTTGATTTTTCGCGCTTAATCCAATCCCGTGCTCGTTAGTGTCCGTTTTGTCTTTTCTTTTGTCCATTTCTTTAATATCCGTACCTGCACATACACAAACACAAAAAACAAGCATATATTTGCAATTTTTATTATGTTTTTGGTCTTTTGGGTTCGTTTTTCAAGGTAAAAGGTATGTGTAATTACGCACATACCATACTTCGTATGGCACCTTTCTTATTTCCTTTGGTCAGTTTTCCCTTTATGCATTCTACACATTTTTCAAAATCTGAGAAATCAAGATTAGGTAGAACTTCATCTTTCACAAGTCTAGTCATTTTGTCTCGTGAAATATGGCATAAACGTTGGTGCCATAATTTTGATGAGGTTTCTGGATCTTTTTTTTCTCTTATTTTGATTCACATTCTCATTGACGTTAAATAATAAGAAAGATTCTGAAAAATGATAATCTAAACATAACTTAAAGAGGTTTCCCTCAAGACAACCATTACCAACAACAAGAGAATTTAAACGTATATATACTTTATTGTATCCAAACATAAATATAAAGTCATCAATAATTAGTTTAGATACAAATATTAAGTTTCGAGTCATGCTCGGTACATAAAGAGTTCCATAAAGATTTAAACAAAAGCCACCTTTCGATATTAATAAAAGGGTCCCGACAGCTTCTACGTTTAAATCAACTCCATTCCCGAGTTTAACCATTCGTTGGTTTCTTTCTAATCTTCGGATTGTATGGAATCCCTGTAAAGAATTAGCAATGTGTATCATGGATCTAGAGTCAGTCCACCATAAATTAAAAGGGACATTTATATTGAAAGATTCATTAATCATAAAAGATTCAAATATACTTTGTTTTGCTAACCATTCCTTAAATTTCAGACAATCCTTTTAAGTATGTCATTTCTTATGGAAAACTTGCATTTTGGACCGCCTTAGAATGAGCTAGTACTTGCATCGGTTTTTTGGACTTTATGTGGAGTAAAATTATCTCCACTTAAACCTTTGCCCTTCCACGGGCCCTTTCTCTTATTGGAGTTAGTGGTAGCAACATGAGCGACATCGGGCTTTTCAACTTTGAGGCGTTCTTCCTCTTGCGCACACATGGCAATCAGTTCGCTTATTTTCCATTTCTCCTTTTGCGCATTGTAATTGATCTTGAAAGGACTAAATTGCATAGGGAGAGATGTCATAATAAAATGAACTAAGAAACCTTCACTAATTTCCATGTCCATGCCTTTCAGTTTGTTTTCCATATCGCTCATCATCATAATGTGCTCACGTACACCACTAGCCCCGTCATATTTGGTAGTCAACATTTTAAGGATCAAAGTACTGGCATGGGCTTTTGAAGTCCCTTTAAATTGTTCCTCTACGGAGCTTAAGTACTCCTTTTCATTCTCGAAGTCAGGAATGGCTCCTCGAATGGCATCACTGTTCATAAGTACGTTTCTGATCTGCTATACTTTCAGCAGTAGGTGCAGCAGGAGGGTTGATACGAAGCGCATGACCGAGGTCCATTACTCCAAGGGTAAGTTTTACTTGATCTCTCCATGTTGAGAAGTTAGTACCAGTTAAGGGATCAATTCCGGACAAGTAACCCGTATTGGAAGTTAAGATAGATGCTGACATAGATTGAAAATTAAATGTACACTCAGGTAAAACTAAATGAATTAATGAGATATATAAGTAAAAGGGAAGCATATTAGTTATAAGGATAAACCTATCATGAAACACAAAAATAATTGGTATATAAGATGTTATGCCTAATTATCAACCTTGCGTTGGCTTAGTTGACAATCAAACCATTAGACATCTTTAATTAGACTAAGCAAACATACATATCACATATCACCGTTGGGCAGAAACGCAACATATATGCTAAGATATATTTCATGTTCAAGTTATCATACAAATAGTTGTTTGGTTCATTGAGTGGTAACATGAACAATTTAATAATATGGTATGAATAAACTCGTATATTAATCTAAACAACCATCTGTTATAGTGGTTATCTATATCAGTTTACAAGTTACCATTTTACAGATTCATGAAGTACGGAAATTGCAGGCTTAATAATTTCCTAAACCACTAAACTCATGCAGATTATTATCACACGCAAAATAGTAAAACCATATCAAGCATTCATCAATTAATCAGATTCTGATTTCATGCATGGTACAATTATTGTTGAAACATATGTTCTTGATATTGAAAGAAAAACTAAAGTAATCATCATGTATTAATTTTATACCACATGTTCTTTAGTCATGCAATATTATAAAGTAATCAATAAAACAATTGAATCACATAATCATGTGGTTGATGATACAGACATACGTTTTTCCATATCAGTTTATTAAATTAAATAACATACATAGTTTCAATAATTAATTAACGGATTTGGTCATATGTAAGCAATTGAATAGCAAATTAAACTATTAAATTCACATAACGAATCCAAAACTAAACTTAACAGGTAGGCGTCGTTTTTCTTTTCTGTGTTAGATTTAACTTCGTATTAAAACGCAGAAAAAAAATCATCAGGCCTCTATCTAGATAATATTAATTCATGAGTTTAAACCGCTCTTGATGCCACATGTTAGGATAATTAAACATATCCATGATCAATATCATGTAATTATAACATAACAATAACATCAAAGAGAACTTACTTGATGATAGACCCGACTGATGATTAGAGTTTGATGATTAAGTCATAATGTTAGGGTTCATCAATTCTAGTAGTAAAGTCACTAATCTGATGGAGGGTTTTCTCTCAAGTTATGGTGTTTGATTATGAGAGAATAATGATGTAACAGAATACAAGATTATGACCACTTCCCTGAGTATTTGTTTGTTATGGAAATTACATCCATCAAATAATTTCCTTTTTGTTAGTTAGGGTAGAGTATGTCATTATGGCATAGTCCAGGGTCCAAATGGTCAAGGCCACATAATTAAGGGATTATTCTAACATCTTCTTTTTATAATCCAACAACATTATATGTATTATTGATATTATTATGACAATTGTTAGAAAATGGTACAGTGATTCTAATTACTTCACAGTATGCATTTTGTTTAGACATGTTAAATGCATGCTAGCACATGTCTGGTAAAACATTATATCTTTGTTGATGAGTTGCTCCACATTTGAGCCTGACATGTATTTTTCAATTTATGAAAGTAAATATGGGTGAATTAGCAAACTTTTAAACCTACATTTTGTAGCCTTATGCAGATGGTTACTTTTTATTACTATTGACCACTAGCATTATGCTATAATGCTATATGTTGATGATGTTATATGTTAGTATGCATATTAGAGATAATATAGGAAGTAAAGAGAAAGTTTAGCCCAAGTAGGAGATGTATGTCGGTTCAGACTCTATATATACCATCTCTTACGATAATTTAGTCTAGGGCATTCAAAGAGTCGACTAGTTTTCCCTCTTTTGTTGCAGCAACATGTTTCAACTCAAGAGTTGGTTTTCCTCCCCCCCCATCATCTCTACAATAAAGAGGTGAGGGGGAGGGGTTATTGTACCATTTTCTTTTCCTAGTTCTCAATATACTAATCGTTTGGGAGCAAGATTACGTTTCATTTACTAGTATGTCGTGTTGTGTTTTATTCATTCGTATCGAGTTATCCGCATTCTAGTTTCCGGTTGTTGGTCGATATTCTAACAAGTGGTATTAGAGCCAGGTTGAGGGTTCTTGGAAGTCTAGGATCGATATCAAAGGGTTCGGTTGTTCCTGTTTTTGTTGAAGAATAAGCAGTTATGTTTATGTTTTCCAACGATCAACAAGAAGCTTACTATTTCTGCTTTTGGACAGTAACAAGAGCAAAAGGAGTCGACTTAGAAGGGTTCTTTGAAGTTCGGTTCGTCAAGGTTCATGTGACGAACAACACTTCAAAGGTTCTTAAGTTTTTGAGTTGTCGAGGTTACTGACACAAGTTAAGGAAAGCTTAAGGGTTGTTGGGTTTTTTGGTTATCGAAGCTTAACAAAGATCGGATGCGTTTCGGTTTTCTTGTCGATGTTCAAAGAGGAAGAAGAAAGAACGCATCGGGTTCTTGTTTTGTTTTTTGAAAAACAAGGTGGCAACTTCAAGGGGTGTTTAATTAATTGTTATTTATTCTTGGTTGGAAAACGTCCAAGGTTTAAAATATCATGTATTATTATTTAAAATGATATTACTTTGAAGGGTTTTGCACAAGGAGACTTTGTTGGGGTTTATCAATTTTTTGTAAGGTTTATTACAAGGTTTAAAATCGATCAACAAAGGGATAGAAAAGAAAGTTTAAGACTTGTCGAGGTTGCACGGTTTCTTAGGTTACAAGAAATTGTTTTTCAAAAATATAGTACGACAAGGGTTACTTCAAAAAGCATAGGATACTTTCTTGATCAAGGGTTGTCGAGTTTTTGGACGGTTTTATTCCTACGGTTCAATCGATATTTGAGTAAGAAAGGGTTTTGTTTTTTGAAGGGTTTCTTGGTTTGATCGATTTCTAAGAAGGTTTATTCTTAGGGTTTTAGATAAAACAAGTGTTTTTACAAACGGGTTACTTTGCTAGATCATGTTTTGTGTAGGTAAATTCATAAAAAGTTAAACGGTTAACAAAGGGTTAAAAGAATGGCTAGTATGAACAGTAGGTTAAACATCGAAAAGCTCAATGGGAATATTGTACAAAATCATGGAGGTTCAAAACAAGTTGGAATAAAGCAACCTAGTACTAAAAAGTTTCAAACAACTTGGTGTTTAACAAGTTGGGTTCAAATAACTTGGTCCTTGTGTTGAAACAGGAGTCCATGGAGTAAAGGATGAAAAACTTGTTTGGTTTGAGGTGGAACTGCAGGGAGTTTAAGGGAATTGTAAAGCTGAGGTTTTTAGGTTAGTAACGATGATACTGCAGTGGCTCAAAGACGGTTAGAGGACAAGAAACCTAAAGAGAAGACAAACACGGACTGCTTGGTAAAGGAGCAGGAAAAGTAATATCAGACTGGGTGGAAGATCAAGATGGGTAATGTTCTTGATTCTTGTAATCAGAGGTATACACAACAATGTATGAAGAGTGGGGTCGCCAAACATTTGGGTGTTGCAAGGATACAACAGCATAATGGGTTGGTTAATAAGACAAACATGACACTCTTTGCTAAGATACATTATTTTTTGATTCAGTCTGGTCTGTCCAAGGTTTTTTGGGCGGATGATACAACCATGTCTACATATCTAGTGAATAGGTCACCATCATCAACGATTAGATTTAAGACACCTATAGATATGTTGGGGTTTTTTGGTTAGCTTTCTAATATTAAGCAAGGGATGCTTGAACCAGTTATGGTCAAGTGCATATTCTTGGGATACCATAAAGATATAGTGGGTAATAAAGCTTTGGAGGTTAGATGACGTTACTTCAAAGGTAGTCCTTTACATGAGTATGGGTTTCAATGAAAGTGAGGAATATAAGAAAATTGTGAAGTCCCAAATAAACAGATCTTCTTAGCTTGTTAAAGCTTAGTTAACCTGGATAAATCCAAACTAACTATATGAGAAACTATGATTGTAAATACTACAAGTTATGCGGAATCTAACTTGCAATACTAAGAAGAACAATGAATACTAAACTTGAATATATTGATTGCAAATATTCTGCCAAGGTTACAGAATAACTAACTATGAGATATGTGTTTTCTATGAAAGATTGATATCTCTAACTATGTCGTAGGGTTCCTTTTATACACTAAGGAAAACCCTAATGGGCTTACAAAACGCGTTAAGTGATCATGCATATCTATTCCTAATATATCTCATGCATATCACATAAGCAGTACTAACTTCTTATACTAACAGTACTAATAAACTAACTAACAGTACTAATAAACTAACATTTTGTACTAACAATACTAACTATAACTAACAGTACTAACTATTACAACTAGCAGTACTAATGACTTAGTTTATTTTCTTTAGTCTTTAGTAGCAGTATCAATCTTGAACCAGCAGTAGTAAAGTAGTACTAGCAGTAGTAACTCAGAATTCCCAACAATCCTCCCCTAAACTTGATATTTACTTGTCAATCATCAAGTTTCTTCAGTTTAAGCATCTTGGTCATTAGGAGGATGTATCCAAACATTTTACTACTCTTCAAGCATTGATTTGATGAACTTGATAAGCTCAAATGCCATAGTACTTTCTTCTTCAGCTTCTAACTGCAAGTTCAGCATCTTCTCCAATAATTCCTTGATCAGTGGGTACTTTTTCTCTACTAGCATATTAATCTCCATAGGTGTACCATCCATAAACAGAGTGTGAATTCCACAATTTTCATGCAATTTCTATTTTAGCAATTGCATGGCTTTGTCTTGTTATTGCTCTGTCTTGTCATTTCTTTGTCTTGTCATTGCTCCTCCCCTGTTTGGATGCATCCTCTTCATTTAAATCATCATTTGAAGACTCAACCTGTTAGTATTTCCTCCTTCTTGGTTGTGAGGTGCTTGACTTCCTTTGTCTTTCTAATCTCTTGACTCTTTTCTTTATTCTGATGATCTCCATAGCTTGAACATCATTCTCTTTCTCCAAGTCAAGCACCTATTTTCACAATTTTATACACATAGTCATCAATTCCTTTAGTTTTAGTCTACCATCATCACTTCCAGATATGTAACCTCATGGGAGAGGTAAATCATAGGGTGTGATTGGTACATTAGCCGTCAATTCAAACTGATGTTCCATACTACCCTCCCCACTTCCAGATGTGTGACCTTCTAAAAGAGGTGGTTCATTAGGCTTTTCAAGCACTCTCTCAGACCTAGTCTGAGTAGGAGTACCCTTATGGTGTCTTGGCGCCTAGGACTGCCACCTGTATCCATTCCCTAAGAAATGTCAACATTAGGCATTGCCGTGGTCTGGGTCCTAATTATGTTATCACTGTCCTGCGCTGCATCTAAGCTAGCAGCAGTAGTGATAGCCCTTTCCACACTGTCACCCCCTCCTTATGGACAGCCTCATCTGCTTCAAGGTCTTGAGGTACACTAGTCTGAGGTAACTGAGTGTCCTTTTTGGTTGTCCTACGTTTTTGAGTCTTTCTTTTTCTTTGATATGTAGTTGGAGATGGGAGTAGTTGCTTAATGTGAGCTTCAGTTTGAGGTTCATAAAAAAAATTGGTTGTGAAGTAGAGGGTGTGGGTTGGGGTTCAGGGGGTGTTGCTGAACCTTCACCCTCAGGTGCTTGGTTATGCACCAACAGTATTAATGGTAACAAGCAGTACTAATATTAGCCTGGCAGTATTAATATTTGTCTAACAGTATTAACTTGTTCTCCAATAACTATACAATAACATGCCTCTATTCATCACAAGCACACTAGAAATAACTAGATAGACATGTGAGAATTCATGAGGATCCATATCTATGCATAGCCCATGAATAAAAGTTAAAAACTGTCAATCAAAACAACATACCAGTTGTAATCCATTCCAACTTCAATCCAAATAGCACTTGTGTATACTCCACTGCACTTAAACACCATTAACCTCCCCTGAGATCATGCAACTACAGATTAAGCATACAAATGCTTGCCACTAGAAAATTAAATCTACTCACATCAAAAGCTTTAGTGAGCAAATCAGCTACATTATTATCAGTGTGTATTTTGACCATCTCTATCAATCTCTTCTCATAGGAGTCTCTAATGAAATGATGCCGAATCTCTATATGCTTTGTTTTAGAATGGTAGACAGGATTCTTGACAACACAAATGGCACTCTCATTGTCAACATGAATCTTTGTCTGCATAAAATTGTATCCATAATCCAACATCTGATTTTGGATCCAAAGCACTTGACCACAATAGTGAGAAGCAGCAATATATTCAGCTTCAGTAGTTGAATTAGCCACCACAGTCTGCTTTTTACATTGCCAAGAGATTAACCTTGAACCAAGAAATTGACAACCTCCTGTTGTAGATTTCTTATCCAAACTAGCACCTGCATAGTCACTGTCTAAAAAAGCTTCCAAAATAAAAGGTGAGTCCTTAAGATACCAAAGGCCCAAATTGGGTCTACCTTTTAGGTATCTAAAGATCATTTTTACTGCATTCAAGTGGGAAACTTTTGGTTGAACTTGAAATCTTGAGCATGCACAAACTGAGAACATAATATCTGGTCTAGAGGATGTAAGGTACATCAATGACCTAATCATTGACCTGTATAAATAGACATCAACATCCTCACCATCTTCATCTTTGGTTAAAGCCTTGTTGGTTTCCATAGGAGTACTGGCTGTCCTTATACTAGAAAAACCAAATTTCTTTAAGATTTTACCAACATACTTGTCCTGACTAATGAAGATCCCAACCTCTTTCTGGTTGACTTGTAAACCCAAGAAGAAAGTGAGCTTTTCCATTGAACTCATTCGGAACCTTTTGTGCATTATTTGGTCAAAATCTGTACACAAAGACTTTTTAGTGGAACCAAAGATGATGTCATCTACATATACTTGTACCAGTATAATATCATCCTTGACTCGTTTTATGAACAAAGTCTTGTCAATTTGACCTCTGTAGAATCCATTGTCCAGTAGATAGGTAGAGAGAGTCGCATACCAAGCTTTAGGAGCTTGGTGTAGACCATATAAGGCTTTCTCCACTTTGTAAACTTTTTCTGGAAATTCTGGATCCACAAAACCTGGAGGTTGGCTTACATATACCTCCTCTTCAATAGTACCATATAGAAAGACACTTTTAACATCCATCTGGTACATAAGAAAATTCATGAATGATGCATAGGCCAAACATAACCTGATTGCTTCAATCCTAGCAATAGGAGCCAAAACCTCATCATAGTCAATGCCTTCTTCTTGTTTGTATCCTTGTGCTACCAGCCTGGCTTTATTTTTAACTACTATACCCCTTTCATCTTTCTTATTTCTATACACCCACTTTGTACCAATAGCCTTTTTGCCATAAGGTAGGTCAACTAAGGTCCAAACTTTCTGAATCTTGAACTGAAGTAGCTCTTCTTGCATTGCTTCAACCCAGCTTTCATCATCAAGGGCTTGAGCTATTTTTGTGGGTTCTTGTTGAGAGAGAAAACATGCAAATAAGCAGTTTTGGAAATCTTTATGATTTATCCTTCTCTATTTTTAGATGTAGCTAATCATAGCATGTTCTCTAGAACTCTTCTTTGTCATGCCCCTTGTTTGTACTACTGATTTAGGATCTCCAATTATTTGATCTTTAGGATGAATAGAATGTACTCTAGTTATGGGAATAGGACTGACAACAGTTGAAGGTTCCATGTTGTTGAAATCAGCCTCTGCACCCATAACTTGATCAACAAAAGGAGAATTGTAAGTGTCCAAATCTTCATCATCAAAAGCACTGCCAAAAATGTCAGTATTTTAAACTTCAGCAGCATCCTCTAAATTAGGCATGAGAAGATCATCTGGAAGATCATTGATATTAAGATGAAAGGATCCACCAAGAGGAACAAATAATGGTCCAGCATCATTAGAAGTTCTTGGTACACTAGCAGCATTAACTGGTGTGCTAACAGTATTAAAACTGTCAGTACTGTTGGCTTTAGTAGCCTTCCCTTGAAGAAGCTCCCTGTTGCACTGTGCTTTAAACTTTTTTCTAATAGCATCTGATTTCTCTGAAGCCTCCTTCTCTTGATCCATCATCTTATCAAGAACATTCTTCAAGGCTTGTTCATTCTCACTTGCTGGTTTTTGTACATGAGTTTCATCCGCAGCATCATCAACTGTATCATTTTTATAAGTATCATATGAGCTCTTGTAGCTTGAAGAGATAGAAGGCCATAATGGGAACACACTATATTGTTGAGTAGACACATTCTTTTCTTCAGATTGTCTAGCATCAACACTTTTCTTCAAACATGTATCACCATTAGCTTCTTGTGGACCTGCATTTTTGTTAGTTTGATTCCCTGCAGTAACTGGTTGATAGTTCATAGAATTTGTTAAGGAATCAATATCAAAAAGCCAGTTAGGTCCTTGTCCTGCAACATTTGGTTTATTTTCAAGAAAGTTTACATGCAAATTCTCTTCAACTTTTCTGGTTTGAGAATTAAATACCATGAAAGCTTTGCTATTTATAGAGTACCCCACTAAAAACCCTTCTTCAACCTTTCCATCAAATTTGCCTAAAGGGTCTAGGGTATTTAGGATAGTAATAGGACATCCAAAAGGTCTCATGAAACTTATGCTTGGTGGTCTGCCAATTATAAGTTCATAGGGTGTCTTGTTATGAGGCTTGGTCACTAAAACCCTATTTAGAACATAACAAGCAGTATTAACTGCTTCAGCCTAAAATACAGTAGGTAGAAGTGAGTCTGCTAGCATAGTCCTAGCTGCCTCAATCAGAGTCATGTTCTTTCTCTCAGCAACTCCATTTTGTTGTGGAGTTCTGGCAACACTAAATTCCCTTTTTATCCCTTTTAATCCATAGAATTCATTCATTTCCTTGTTTTTGAATTCTGTCCCATTATCACACCTGATTACTTTAACCTTATGGTTTAATTGGTTTTCTATTTCTGTTATAAATCTCTTAAGAATCCCACTAGTCTCATCCTTAGAGGCTAAGAAGAAAACCCAGCTAAACCTGCTAAAGTCATCAGTCACTACAAGGCAATATGTCTTATGGTTGATACTCCTAACAGATGTTGGACCAAATAAGTCCATATGCAACATCTGTAAGGGTTGGCTGATAGAGCTCATAAGTTTAGCCTTACAGGAAGCCTTGTGTTGCTTTCCCTTCTGACAAACAACATAAGTATGGTCATTATCAAAAATCTTTGAAGGAATACCTCTTACAAGATTTCCCTTCACAAGTTTATTCGTTGTTTTAAAATTCACATGACCCATCCTCCTATGCCATAATTTAGACTCACCAATTGTGGCTTTTGCAAACAAACAAGTTAGATCTCCAGAAGGAACAACATTCTTTAAATCAAAGCTGTACATATTGCTTTGCCTGGGAACTCTAAGCAGTACTTGGCTTTCATCAAGTAGCTTAAAATTAGGAGACAAAACAAGACATTCAGTTTCAGTGAAAAAAACATTGTTTTTCTTGTCACACATTTATGAGACAAAGAAAAGATTAAACTTTAGTTCTTTGACAAAAAACACACCTTCAAAGTCTAACTTATCTGTTCTTATCTTTCCTTTTCCTGTTATCTTACCACCTCTAGCACTTCCACCAAAAGCAACAAAACCTCCATCAATGTCTTGATAGTCAGTAAGGAAGTCTTTGTTCCCTGTCATGTGCCTGGAACATCCACTGTCAAATATTCCTTTGTTCTTCAAAGCTTGTTATGGATTTCTCTGCACAAAAGTAAGAGAATTAGTGTCTCTTGGGTACCCAAGCCACTACTAACTTGAGTCTGCCTTGTGGATCTATATAATTTACTCTTTTTGAGACCCATGATCCACTATTGTCTTTAGAGACATTGTTTAAATCAGTCATTTTAGGTCTCCAAACACAACCTGCTGAGGCCTTAACAACAGTGACCCCAGTTCCCTTAACAGTACTAACTGCTGTTTGCCCAGCAGTATTAACACCATTTACTTTGACAGTATTAACTTTTTCATTTGAAATCCTGGTATTTGGTGCTGTTGATTTATAAAAAGACCTTCTAATAGGTGAATGAGACTTATGAAAAGCATTTGTTTTTAATTTTGAAACATTCACTCTATTTGTATAAGTAGCAGTATTAACTGGTCTGAATGTACTAGTTGATGTTGTTGCTCTAGGAGAGCTTTGCTTGGCAGCACTAACTGGTACTCTTCCAAGCCTTGTTAAGCCTGCAGATGGAACAAATTTATTTTGATGATTTATTCTCTGAGCACTGTTCTAAACTGGTCTAATTTCCCTTTGACCAGTATTCTTTTCCATATTTTTCAAAACAGACTTTTTAGCCATTCTCTTTTCATGAAAATCACAGTCTTTTATTAGATGGTTGTAACTGCCACAAACAAAACATGCTTTCTTTGTAAACCCAAATCCTAACCCCAGTTTTTGAGTCATTTTCCCATTCTAATCTCTTCTATCTACCTTAGGATTTTGAGTGATTATCCTAGGTTTTTCAGCTTGTTTAGGTTTAACAGATTCATTCCTAGCATTAGTAAACTCAATCCTTTTAAGACTAGGTTTGTCTGTTGCTTGCAAATCATTAGATTAAAAAATATCCTCATCATCACTAACCCAATCCTCAATGATAACTCCACTAGGCCTAACAGATTCAACTCTAGGCATTTCTACATTAGTATTGCTAGTTTGAGAGGTATTTGTTTCAACTTGAGACACACTAGCACTAGTCTTATTTGCTGTAGGCCTATAAACAGAATCATCCAATCCTGCAAAAGATAGGTAAGCTAGTGGAGGCATGTAGTTCCCAGTTAAAGGAGGAAGAACAACATGATATTCATTATCCTTTTTGAACCTATCATTTGTTTGATTGCCATATCCATCACTTGAACGACTATCAAAGACACTATTAAATAATTCACTACCACTTGAATCATTTTCATTCAATTTATCTCCATATCCTAGACTAGTTTTATCTTTAGAACTTAATTGACTATTAATCAATTTGTTTAAGTTTTTAAAAGTTGTTTCAAATTGTTCTAGTTTAGCTTTTAAATCATCTTTTTCTCTTAAAGTTTCATCTAACTGATTTTTAAGTCTAGTGACAACATTACTTTTGTCTTTTACTTTAAATTCTAAGACTGCAATCTTTTCTTCATAGACAGCTTCATTTTTCTGATGAACAACTAATGCATCAGAGGTCTCCACTAGTACAGTCCTTATGGTGTTGTCCTACATTCCCTTGAAAAATGGCCCCTTCTATGACAGTTAAATCATTCAACCTTAGTTTTATCAAAACCTACAGGTTTTTTGCCATTGAAGATTAACTTTCTTCCAGTCTTCTTATAAAATCGCTTAACCCTCATAGAGAGCATGGCCACCTGCCATTTAAGGTCCATTTCTTCCAAATCATCATGATCAATCTGCTCTAAGTCTTCATCATCTAGTTGTGGACTATTTGACTAATTATCAAATAATGAGAACACTAGATCATCAGTATATGATGATGAAGAGACTTGTCCCTGAGAATTATGGCCTGATGTAGTAGAAACACTATTAGTAGTATTAAATTCATTACTGTTGCTAGTGTCTTCTGTAGAGAGAAAGGCCACATTCTGAGAGTTTGAAGATGATCTAGAGGAACCTTTGATATCAGCTTCAAACACTTTTAGGTTATTGTATAGATCATCAATATCCAAATCATTTATACCATCTTTGTTCCTCATAATCAAGGCTACATTGTTCCATGATGAAGGTAGAGCTCTTAAAAAAATTTGATTTGCATCTTCATTAGGAAAAACTGCACCATGAACTTCTAGAAGGCTGATAAGTTTTTGAAACCTATCATATGCTTTATCTAAGCCTTCTATGTCAGATACAGAAAAGTTTTCAAATTATTGCTTCGAAACAGTCTTCTGCATCTTCTTAGATTCAACATTGCCACCAAATCTACTCTTGATAGCATCCTACAGAGACTTTGTATCCTTTATTCCATGGAACCTTAGTTGATACTTATCAGGAATAGCCAAAAGAAAAATGCTTTTAGCTTTTCTTTCTCTTTGTCTTTGTAATAGTGCTTGAGCAATCTTTGGAGGTACTTTAGTTTCAATACCTTCTTCATCAGTTGTTACTTGTATAGGACCATCACCATTCAAGATCACTTACCACAAACTATAATCTGTGTTAGTGAGATACTGCTTCATTCTCACACTCCAAAGAGTATATCCACCCTTCTTGAGGATAGGAAGTTTTATAGTAGACACCCTTTGAGGAGATTCTACTGGCGCTATTTGTGTTGCAGGTTCTTCACCAGACATTGTGTATTATAGGAAGAGATCTAGATCTGATAAAGTTCTTCTTATTCAGAGTTTCTCCACAAGCTCTGATACCAATTATGAAGTCCCAAATAAACAGATCTTCTTAGCTTGTTAAAGCTTAGTTAACCTGGATAAATCCAAACTAACTATATGAGAAACTATGATTGTAAATACTACAAGTTATGCAGAATCTAACTTGCAATACTAAGAAGAACAATGAATACTAAACTATATATTGACTGCAAATATTCCGCCAAGGTTACAGAATAACTAACTATGAGATATGTGTTTTCTATGAAAGATTGATATCTCTAACTATGCCGTAGGGTTCCTTTTATACACTAAGGAAAATCCTAATGGGCTTACAAAACACATTAAGTGATCATGCATATCTATTCCTAATATATCCCATGCATATCACATAAGCAGTACTAACTTCTTATACTAACAGTACTAATAAACTAACTAACAGTAATAATAAACTAACATTTTGTACTAACTATAACTAACAGTACTGACTATTACAACTAGCAGTACTAATGACTTAGTTTATTTTCTTCAGTCTTTAATAGCAGTATCAATCTTGAACCAGCAGTAGTAAAGTAGTACTAGCAGTAGTAACTCAAAATTCCCAACAAAAACTTTCATTGGTTCTGCTATAGGTATGAGTTCAATGCAGGTGTTGCAAGGAGTTGAGTTTGAGGTGAAACCACAGGAGGATCATACATTTGAGGAGGAACCTCATGGGAATGTCGATCATGTAGCTGGTTCATAGGAAGTACAAACTTAAGATTTGATATAGTCTCATTTAGCACGTGATAGGGAGCAACACTCAACACATTAACTATTCAGCTATAGAGAAGATAGTAATGAGGCTGCATTTGCAGTTGCTGAAGCGAAGAAGATTTATGCACATGAGTCATTGACTTTTAATAATACAGTTGATTATGAGGTGATTTCCAAGTGGAAGGCTGGATTGAAAGATGATATGGATGTTCGGTCAAATGTGTATGTGCTTAGCAACGGTTGCAAGAAATGCAGTGACGACGGTGATGGCTTTTACTGGGAGCATACACCAGGTATGTTCATACATCTATTTCTCTATATAGATGATATGGTTTTTTCTTGCCAATGCAAGGCCGAGATCTGGGCTACTAAGGGTTTGCTGGATAAATCAAAGGGAAATGTACTTGGTATGAAGATCGTTAGGGATTAGAGTGGTAATACTCCGAGGGTGTCACAGTCTAGGTTTTACAATGGGAAGTTGGTATAGACTTTGTTGGAGGGATACTTCATACTGTCATTAGAGGGTAGTCTATCAGGAGACTGTGATGTGGAAAAGAATAGTAAGTGGTCGTGTATATATGCGGTTGGAAGCCAAGAGTATCAGATGGTCTGCACAAGACTTCACATAGCATATGCATATGTGGGTATGTTAGATAAGTTTGATCGTGGATTACAAATAGACGTACATGGATTTGTAGATTTTGACTACGCCATGGGAAGATCGATCACTGTCATGGGTAGATCAATCATAAAGTATGGGTTGATGATACAAGGATGTCCATGATGTTGAGAAGCTATGATGCTGCACATGATGGATTTATCATTAACTGAAGTGGGGTATATGACACTTACGGAGGCTGTAAAAGAGGCTATTTGGCTAAAGGGGCTCGCAATAGAGTCAGGATTCGAGCTAAAGATAGTAGCGGGTATTGCTATAGGTGCCCTGTCAAAGGCTATCCTTGGTATGAGGTTCCAACAATTGTTGAAGTTATTGTGTATCGTAGAAGACTTATATGATACTAAGGTGGAAATTGTTATATGTTAGTATGCATATTAGAGATAGTATAGGGAGTAAAAAGAAAGTTTAGCCCAAGTAGGAGATGGATGTCGGTTTAGACTCTATATATACCATCTCCTACGATGGTTTAGTCTAGGGCATTCAAAGAGTCGACTAGTTTTTCCTCCTTTATTGCAGATCGGGTTTCAACTCAAGAGCTGGTTTTCTTCCTCCATCATATCTACAATAAAGAGGTGAGGGGGAGGGGTCATTATACCATTTTCTTTTCCTAGTTCTTAATATACTAATCGTTTAGGAGCAAGATTAAGTGTCGTTTACTTTTCTGTCGTATTGTGTTTTATTCATCTGTATCGAGTTATCCGCATTATAGTTTCTGATTGTTGGTACTTCAATGATATTAGTTTCTTTAATTAATGGTGGTGGCTTGTTGCATATTTCACGCTCTTTTGCCGTAGTTCCAAACACAATTCTGACTTGTCAATGTGTTCTATATATTGATATGACACGCTTGGATATGGTTAACATTGTGTTTTTTTATATAATTTACACGAGCCTCGATGCTAAATTTGTTGCTGATTGTTTTTATTATTGAAGGGATTTGTAGCCGAGAAGTCAAGATCTTACTTCAAAAGGTTTCAAGTCAAGTTTAAGAGAAAAAGAGGTTCGTATGGATATATATATCTTCATTATCTACTTCTTAACTAGTTTTTTGTCTTTTTATTTACAAGGATAATTTAGTATTTGTTTTATCTTGTTTGTTGATGCAGAGGGTAAAACTGATTATCGGGCAAGGATCCGTCTGATTAATCAAGACACGAACAAGTACAACACTCCAGAATACTGATTTGTTATCCGATTTGTATCCTTTCCATTTGCCTCTTTATATCATTATTGCGATTTGCTTAGGAAATAAATCTGACTCTTGCTTCTAATATTGTCATAAAAAAGTTTCATTTAATGATGCTATTAGACCAACAAGGATATAATTGCACAAGTCGTGTCTGTAAGCATTATTGGGGATATGGTTCTTGCCATTGTATATGCCCATGAACTGCCTCAGTACGGTCTCAAAGTTGGGCTCACAAATTATGTTGCATGTACTTTTATGTCCTATTTTGTCTTTTATAAAGTTGATGCATCTTAATTAAAGTTTTTTTGCTCACTTTGTAACAAATGCAGCCTGCTGTACTGGACATTTACTGGCTCGCCGTGTTTTAAAAATGCTTGAGATGGACCAAGAGTATCTAGGAAATGTTGAGGTATGCAACTCGTTTATCACAAAATTATGATGATTTATGTTAATTGAGAGATTATATTTGCATGCAACTGATGAAGATTACTCTGTTGAGCCTGCAGATAGCAGGAGGCCGTTACGTGCTCTTATTGACATTGGCCTTCTCAGAACCACCACTGGCAATTATGTTTTTGGTGCTCTTAAGAAACGTGGTTGTTTTTATATAACGGTTCAAATAGCCTGTTTTCATCTTCTTTGCAGATGTGCCAATTTCTTTCAACCCCGTTGGTAATAAGTGGATTTGTGCTTGTGTTTTATTGCAAACATGTTAAATACGAAGTGTAGAAATAGGGAAACATTTTAAATGGGGCGAAAGTCATCTTAAAAGATTATTTTTGACATACCCAGCATTCAAAGTCCTTTTTAATATTATTGAAATAGATATATTTTGTAGTAATAAGTCGATATTTAATGATTATTTGTAAAATTAGTTAGGAATGAACAATTTTTTTTCTTTTGTTTGCTGGACTCTTTCTGACCTTACCCTTTCAACTGTCACTAAAGATTTCGTGTTTCAAAACAACCTGTTTTGACCCGTTACCAACCAACTTAACCTGTTGCTCATCTTGCTATCTTTAGATAAAGACTGCTAAGCACTTTTTTAATGTGTTTTATTGGATTCATGGAGCTTTAGATGGTGGCCTTGGCATCCCCCACAGTGAAAAGAGGTTTGCAGGATTTAACAAGGATGGTAAGCTTATAGATATCACTAGCAAGCAAAGTTGTTTCTGTCGAACGTTCATGTACCCAAAGATGGCCAGTCATTAAACTTTCTGGTTTTAAGCATAATTTTACTCTTACTTGCACGCCCTAAACACACTACTTAAACACTTCCATAATTCAAAACAAAATTCATCATACTACATATATGTCATATGAACCTTTCATAGCTCTCCCAAAGCCATTACCCTTTTACAAATACCCCTTAGAAATTCATTAATCCAAAGTTTCCAGAATACGTCCAGAATCTGACCTTCTAAAAGTATGGCATTGATTAACCAACTTAGACCTCACTATGACCTTAGCCAAAATTCATAGAATACACACAATATATGAACTAACTTCCACAGGACTTAGAGCCTCTAATAAGATTCTTGTCAACTACACTCACCGTTTATCAATGGTTGTGTGCATGTCTGTTGTGTTGACAACTACTTGATGATGTTAAAAGGTTGTGTGCATGTCTGTTGTATTGACAACTACTTGATGATGTTGAATACCAATCTAGAGCTAAGAGATTATAATCTTGAATTAATAAATTCTTTTGAATTACAAACAATTTTATATGTTTACTTCATAGGAATAGGAGATATTGATGTTTAATTTTTCATTTGAAATTTAGTTTGAGGTTAGGTATTTGGATTGCACACATTCTATTGCACAGTCATTTCTATTTTACAATCATTTTATTTTACAAAACGCGATGCCAAACAACTTATTGATGTATATGTATGAATGGTAGTGGTACTATACGAGCCAGAAAACTAAAACATGTCCCACAAGTTAAGGCGAAGCTCGCATTTGAAATGCCCAACATTTTTCTTGGTTAACGAACAGTATGACAAGTTATATTGATGCATATTAGGCATATCTTATGTACTAACTAGAATGAAACCATTATGCATGCCTACATAATTCTTACCTTTAAGGGTATTCGGGATTGCGCACTGGAGTAATGTTGGATTGCTTATGAAACAACTTCAGCGCTTATAGCGTTTTCTAAAACTAAATAACTACTTTTGAGTGTTTGGATGGAAAAAAGTGTTTATGAATATCTGGTTAATTATTTAGGGTGAAATATGATTGCTTTGAGTTGATTATTCTTACATGGATTCAAAATTGAAAGTTTAAACCCTTCAAGTGACTTAGGTTGTTTACACTAAGCTGATTATATGTTCCCATAAGCATAGTTATACAGAGCAATCAAAAATATCCCCTTATAATATATAATTAGTTTTGGAATTTGACTATGAATCTCACACTTGTATTTAAAAGTATTGTCTTAAATTTAACAGCTACGCGTGTTGTATTTTAAATATGTCTTCCATCTCATGATTTAATGATTATGTCATTTCTTCAAAATTGCATACAATTTGTAGTCATTTAAAACTATCTGCAGTTTGACATCCAAAGTCAATATAGGATAATGAATAGAAAGTGGATGGAGTACCATCTACTTGGCTACTTAAGAGTCTAAAAAACTGATTTTAATGTTGTATTTGTTTTTCAAGAAGTATCGTTTGTGAATTAAAAAAAAAATTCATCCATACACCCGCATAGTTTAACCGACTCACACACTTTTAGAAATGGCCTTCTTAGGCCTCACCCTGCTAATTCTACTTTTGCTAATTCAGTTCCATTGTTGATGCTAATAATGGAAGCTCTCTTGTGGTCGTGTCAAAAGGTTTGTTGACCAATAATTTGTTTTGAGGGTTCCATATTACGCACCAACTCTTAGCCTTCTGGTTTTAATATGAATTGATCTATGCAGGACCAGTATTCTCAACAATCCTACAAAGAAAGTGACTCCTTCCCATTCAACTAGATAAACAAAAAATGGAGAGAAGGCTTTCATGTGACCTTCACGGAAACTGCTGGTACTCGCTAGGGTATTGTCATGTCCCGTAATGCTGGCTTGGCTTTAGTGATCAGGTATCACCTTCCACCCTTGATAATTGCCACTACTCGACATGACCTAATTTAACCTGAACCTGTTTGTGGCCACCCAACAAAATTCGACTTACTCATTTTGCCAGACCTCTTTTGATTTCTAGCTCAATGCATGA
The DNA here is from genome assembly GCA_026074375.1 of Tanacetum coccineum. Taxonomy (NCBI): domain Eukaryota; kingdom Viridiplantae; phylum Streptophyta; class Magnoliopsida; order Asterales; family Asteraceae; genus Tanacetum; species Tanacetum coccineum. Next base: position 25,402 of record BQNB010045030.1, read on the forward strand.
AATTTTGTCACATATGAAAGTTACCAACACTTAATAGTATAAGCTATAAAAACCAAAAAATCCCTTTTATTTAGGCAAAATAATGATTGTAACACTATTTCAAAATGATATTGAGCTTATAAGTACCTAAATACTAATTCAAAAAGGGTAAAGGAAAATTCTATGTGATAAGTATTCGTTAATATGTAAAACGTGACATGTTTTTAGTTTAACTAATTGTTGGCTAATAATAACATTACAGGCACATCCATGGTTAACACACTGCGAGCGCGAGATAATCTGCAAATTAATGAACATACAAAAGATTATTGAGCAACCACCTTCTACTTTTGTTGTTGCATGTTCATCATGATACGACCCTTGCGAATAGTATCAGGATAGGGCACCACTTTTAGCGGGTGCTTGCTTCTTAAGAAAAGAGAAGAAGAAGAAGTATGGATAGATTTGCACCACTTATAGCGTGTGAGATCTCCTTAAGAAAATAGAGAGAAGAATGAGAGAATTATTGATCTTTAACTTTATCGATTATTATTCATGAATGGTTTGATATATTTATACCGAATACAGTCAAAGTCAAATACAAGACTAGTCAAAGTCAAATACAAGACTTTTCTTATCATAATGGCACTTTCCTAAGATAACGATACTTTCCTATTAAGATTCAAACACAAAAAATAAAGATAGTTATTATATGACATAATCCTTATGCCATACGGGCTTAGATGTGGTTCTCTTGGGTCGCGATTTTACAATGGGCTCGGGCCCAAGCGTAACACACCACCTTCTGTAAATTGGTATATTTTGATTTCATTTCCAAAATAGTTTGTTCTATAGTTTCTAAAAGTTGCGTTATTTGACTAAACATACTTGCACATGAAAAAATTTAAGCTAGTATTACTTGTAGCGAGTATATCAGTGTATGTATTTTTGATACTTTTTACTTCGAACAAAGTGATCTTTATTACATATATTATTATATTTTAACCAATTTCATCACATGAGACTATGGGAGTACAAGTTTATCAAGATAACATAAGTTGTCATTGCTTGGTACGTATATTGTAGGAATTAAAAAGTAGTATGATTTATGGTCAAAACTAATGCTGATATAAAACTGTTATACAAATCATTGGTTATGCTCTATTATTCCCTAATCTACTATTATTTGTTAAAAAGCAAGTATATCAGTTTATGTATTGGTGAGTGCGCGGATGTAGATAACAAATAATAATAGAAATAGCACAATATATAAGAGTGAAGAGAAAATACCAAAGATATAATAAAGATAACTTCCCCATATATACCAACACCTCAACACCAGAATCATCAAAGAAATATAAGGCCGAAAGAAAAGGGTCTGGGATACTTATACCGAGTATCCTACATCACATCAATTCAAGCGCACTCCACATGCTCAAATCATATCGTATCAAGTATCACAAGGATACACCAGTCGCGACTCTGGTGCATCTAAAATCGACGAAAGATGTGTATGGCCTCCACTACTCGACCGCACATGATTCATAATCATATCATAAAAATTACATCATTCTGTCATCATCATCGTCCTCGGAGGAAAGCTCCTCATCTTTGATTCACCAATGCCATCATTAACTTCAAATGGCGGATATCTCTACTCCTCCTCCCTACAGCACACACAAATGTATAATAAGAAAATAATTTACAAAAACAAAAATATAATTATGGCAAAGCAAAACAAATAAACTTACAAAAAACAAACAACAAGTTGACTAGAAATATATGCTAACAAAATAGCTCACTAGGGCATGCATGTAAATATTCATTTTCATTCAGATGTTCATCAATGCATACCAAATTGATGAAACATCCTAGTCTTACTATTTGATTGTTAAGCAGAGCTCCAGTTCTACATAAACTTTTTATAGAGAGCTAAAGCTTTAGTATGTATGCATAACACGTGACGCAGTCAAGTGGTGTTCAGGTGGAAAACATAGCTCTAGCATATCACATCAAGACTAACAACATTCAATTGCACATGTCATTGTCTCAAAACAATAATAGCATTCCCACAAAATCAGGAAATGCTAGAATCCCACCTATGAGTATATTATATTAGCCTTATTTTATCTTCATAAATTTAACAAGTTGTGTGTTACTATTTGAGGGAAGCGTTAAATTAGCAAAAGTGTGGGACGGATATTGTTTTACATTTGCCTCCTTTCTACTAGTTGCTGCATTTTTTTAACGCATTGGCACTGGCATAGTCTAGGTTTTTGTTTATCTTAACCATTTTTTTTTGTGGAGTCAAAAACTATTTCAAAAATGTATTGTATGGGGTCCTTACGGTCTTGGTCAATCACGGTCCGTATGACATCATATTGGAAGAGTTTGCACAAGAATTGTCTCTTTGTGACACGTTGACTTGGTTTAATACAGAAAGGGGGGAGTTTATGATAATGTGTATGGCACTACACTACTCGACCGCATGATCATATCAAATCATAAACATACATCATCTTGCTCATCATCATCGTCCTCGGAAACTCCATCATCTTTGATCACCAATGCATCATTAACTTCAATGGGCGATATCTCTACGTCCTCCTCCTACAGCACACACAAAAGAATACTAAGAAAATAATTTACAAAAACAAAAATATAATTATGGCAAAGCAAAACAAATAAACTTACAAAAAACAAACAACAAGTTGACTAGAAATATATGCTAACAAAATAGCTCACTAGGGCATGCATGTAAATATTCATTTTCATTCAGATGTTCATCAATGCATACCAAATTGATGAAACATCCTAGTCTTACTATTTGATTGTTAAGCAGAGCTCCAGTTCTACATAAACTTTTTATAGAGAGCTAAAGCTTTAGTATGTATGCATAACACGTGACGCAGTCAAGTGGTGTTCAGGTGGAAAACATAGCTCTAGCATATCACATCAAGACTAAAAACATTCAATTGCACATGTCATTGTCTCAAAACAATAATAGCATTCCCACAAATCAGGAAATGCTAGAATCCCACCTATGAGTATATTATATTAGCCTTATTTTATCTTCTAATTTTAACCAAGTTGTGTTACTATTTGAGTGATCGTGCAATTAGCAAAAAGTGTGGGACGGTATATTGTTTTACATTTGCTCCTTTCTACCAAGATGCTGATTTTTTACAGCATTGGACACTGGCAAAGTCTAGTGTTTTCTGTTATCTTAACCATTTTTTATGTGGAGTCATAACTATTTCAAACATGTATCTGTTGGGGTCCTACGGATCTTGGATCAATCACGGATGAACATCATATTGGAAGGAGTATGCACAAGAATTGTGCAGTGACTCGGTTTAAACAGAGGGTGGGAGTTTATGATAAACACACTTTAATTTTATTATCCACACTTTAAAACGTTACAAATGACTCCTATATATAGAGTACTAACCGGTTCCATGAACCATCATGTCCTTTCATGAATCGGTGTAAATAACTAACTACAAATAACTAACTTTAACCGCTTCTAACTACCAAACGGTTATAAACTATCTAACTAACATATTCAGCCCTTTGGCTTTCAAGACTTATGATTTCTTGATTAATTCGATTCCAACATTCACTCCCCTAATCAAGACATCATAATCTTTACTCTGTTTCTTGTCCATCTTTGATTGCAGCCTTGCTCCTTCTTCCTTGTCATTCTCGTTTTACATTCTGATCGCCTTTGTTACTTGTCCGGTCTTTCATGTTCAGTTGCCTTTCATCGTTCCATGGATAATCTTCTTGATCATCGTCCTTGTACATATCTTTTCCAGTGCATCCTCTACTTCAACACTTATCCTTGCAAAAGCCTGTGGTCTTTCTATTCCTGCAGTTCCACTGCTATTCTCCGCCACTTCTCCTGGCCTTTCCTGCCTTGATCTTTGTGTTCCCTCATAGTAACTTTTCACCATTCCTATGTATTCCTTTTCTTGCCGTGTCTTCTTCCCGCCATATGCGTAAGACATCTTTCTTTGGAACGTATCATCTTGCTAATAACATGATCTTCCTTCTTTTCTTCATTCTTCTCGCGTTTCTGCCCGAAAACGGTATCATCTCCATGATCCATCTTCATGCCCTGTTTTTCGGGTTTTCTTGTTCTTCATATGCGATAACTTGGACTGCAATTGATCGATCCATGTTAACCATCATGCTCTGATACCATGTTGAGGTCCTACGGATCTTGGATCAATCACGGATGAACATCATATTGGAAGGAGTATGCACAAGAATTGTGTAGTGACTCGGTTTAAACAGAGGGTGGGAGTTTATGATAAACACACTTTATTTTATTATCCATACTTTAAAATGTTACAAATGACTCCTATATATAGAGTACTAACCGGTTCCATAAACCATCATGTCCTTTCATGAATCGGTGTAAATAACTAACTACAAATAACTAACTTTAACCGCTTCTAACTACCAAACGGTTATAAACTATCTAACTAACATATTCAGCCCTTTGGCTTTCAAGACTTATGATTTCTTGATTAATTCGATTCCAACAGATACTAGCACTCAGTTACAGAGCTTTAGTAATTCATCCTACATTGGGAATCCTTCACTATGTGGACTTCCCCTATCTATGAATGTTTTCATTAATGTTAATAGTTGACTCTTTGAAAAATTCAAACACATCTGGACTACTCTTTGTAAATCTTATGTTATAAATATAAATGTTAATAATGGGCCATCTTAAAAGATATCAATTCATAATCTACTCAAGGAAATTGCATCGTTTACCCATGTCTTTCCTTGTTCTTTTCATATGCTGCATGAGCCTTGTTTCGGTTGAAACACGGTGCATTGAAAGGGAGCAAAGAGCATTACTCAAATTAAAAGATGGGTTAGTGGATGAAGCTGGTATACTCTCTTCTTGGAGTAGTCATAGAAGCTCACACGATTGCTGCTTATAGAGAGGTGTAGGCTGCAGCAACAGAACTGATCGTGTTATATCGCTCGAACTTAATGGATTTTGGTCAGATGCTCTTGGGGCGAGAGTTGTATTGAGTGGTGACATCAACTGATCTTTGTTAGAGTTGAACCACTTGAATCATTTGGACCTTAGTTATAATAGCTTCAACTGGATTCCAGAATTTATTGGTTCCCTCATAAAACTTCGCTACCTCAACCTTTCAAACATCCTTTTTGAGGAATCCAAAGTCCCTCCTCAATTGGGGAATCTTACAAAGAGTTCCCAACAGAAATGGAAGACTTACGACTAGACCTCGCTAGCATTGAACGTTTAGGCCAAGAAAATCTTCAACAATTGGCAAACTGGCTAAAGGATCGATCAGAAGGATATTTGAAGAATAATCACAGAGACTTTTCACCATGTGCTATGCAAAGGCACAATTTAAATGGACGAGATGATACACCAATACCAAAAGAGAGGCAGGAACCTCCAGTAGAAGATCTAGAGTTGTGGCTCAAACTGCTGGAGAATGCTCTAGCTAATAAGTTCAATGCATTTTGAAGCTACTGAACTAAAACACTCATTGGAGCCAAATTTGATTTCACCCGGTCCATAAGGAAGGGGGACTGCTGTGGAAGACCTGTATCTTTTAAGGGCTTGTTGACGGAGCTTAGGCAAATTATCTTCTGACACTCTTTTCTTATAAAAACATCTACATGATAAGTAATTCAGCAAAGCATCAGAAATGCCAATAAACTTAAACGTGGAGACACCATCCCCTTTGCTTACCTCTGCCAGCATCTCAATGACCAGTTTTAATAGGTCATCTTCCTTAGTAGGTAAAAAATTAACTACCCGAGGAGAGGAAGCTTTAGACTTCCCTTTGGACTTTGACTTATGATCATCTTTAAAGGCAACTAAATTTGAGCAAAGATTCTTCAGGTAACCCTGACTTCTGCAGCTCTAGGTACTGAAGGGAAGTATTTATTTTTAAAAGTCTTTGCACTTGTACTAACCACCATCCAGAGACTATAATTAACAACATGAGCTTTTACATAGTTAGAAGGGGTGTTTTTAAAATCCTCAGCAGTAGTTGCATCAGTATTTAAGGTATGATGTCAATTATGTTCGGAACGTACGAAGGATCCGGGTGTCGAATCAGTATCTTGTACAGATGACCCAAGTACAATAAGTACTGCATGAACAACACCTTCTCTCACAAACAGTTTGGAGAAAGTTTCAGGAAGCTTTTCCATTAAGATATTTGCAATTTCAAGGAAAGGCAATAGGACTTGTGGATCTTTCCATGCCAAAACACCCGCCAAGAAATTGAGTAAATTTAAAAATAGAAGATCAGAATATCGACATAATTGAAGGAAACCAGCACATGTTTAAAGTATTCACAAGTGATATACCTTGATACATTTGTAGCACCAAGTAGAGACTGGATCATACTCATGCTGCTGAAATAAAAAAATTTCCCAATAGCTTAGAGACATTTATGATGCACAAGTGCATTCACACTTGAGCCATATATCTAAAAAGACAAAAAAATTACATCAACCAAATAGTTGCACTCACAATGAGCCACCAGAGTTCTTTTAAAACCAACCTGTATGAGAACGGGAAGAAGATCAATCCCAAATTACTGCAAAAGCTCAGGCTAATCAGTCAACAATTTCTCTCGGTCTGACATGTCTGATGCATGACCAGTTGTCTCTTCTTGCTTGACATAACTGCCAACAAGTGACTTCCTTGAAAGAGGCCATTTGACAAATAAGTTACTGCTAGAAGAAGGAGATATGGTTCATTAGGGTAATGGAGGAAGAATCTCATTTGTCAAATTCACAATCTCAAATATATGTGCATAAAAATATCAAACAAATTGATCAAAAATTTTGTAAATGCATTGCGAATCTAACTAAAGTATTAAAGCTAGTTGTTTCTTAAATAGTAGCTGCTGATATATGAACAACAACAACTAACCCAATCCTGCTTATGTGCTTGTTTGCTTGCTTCTCATCGTATGTAATCTGCTTGTTTGCTTGGATTATGAAGGTAATTCAAAATCTGATTAAATATGATATTGTTTAATATCTAAATATCAAGAACAAACTGTTATAGGCAGAGGAGTTGAGCTCGAGGGAGAAAAAAGTATATGCAGAACTTGCAAGGTTTCATATTTTTCTTTTTCTTGTTGGTGTCTATATCTGTAAATCTATTTATGCAACTTCCAAGATAGTTAAATAGGATCCATATAATTCAATCTAAGCAATATATAATTTGCTCTAACGAGCATATGATATGCTCATTAGACTATATCAAAATTTAATAACCAATCACTACAACGATGGATTTGATGTGTAAATGTAGAGACTAAGATAAAGTACGTGATGAGGGGTTTAGGCAACTTGGGATATTTGTGATATTTTTTTGAAACCAAATAGTATATCGGTCTATATATGAGAGCTTCCCTGAATGTTGGTAGTGACTAAACTTAATAAGTAGTTGATAATATATCCATGAGAAAAACAAAATACAAGATGAGCTCATTCAGAGATGATCCTCTGCCTATCACCAAGTTCAGCTACATGGTGAACAACTCCACTAAGGAATCCACCATGAGAATTACAAGGAACAATAAGCCTCTTAATCTCAAGGTATATGATAAGTTTGTACTCAAAAAGCTAGGATTCACTGAGTGGTTGGAGTTGCATACTCTAGCATTCAGAGTGCAGACTAAATCAAATGATCAAGTATTGAAGAACCTGAAGGCTAAGTTTAAGTAGGTGGCAGCCCAAGCTAGGAAACTTGGCATTCCCTCTCCACCACAACTCAAATCCTGTGAACTTCCTCTATAGGAGAAGAAAGAAGCTATGAAAAGAAAAAGAAGGGTTGAGTTAGTTCATAAAGTATTTGTTAAAGAAGATATTATGGCTGATGGGATGCACAAGAACCTAGTTCCTCCAGAGAGGGTTGTTAGGTTAGAGGGTTTAGTAATCAGAGAACCTGAATCATGGATCTCCATCTACAATGGCAATTTTGACCTGGTCTTTCAGAGAGAAGAAAAATTTCACCTAGCAACTACTACTCAGCTAATTAGAGTTCAAAATGCAATCAAGATAGACTTTGTAGAAGCTAAGGAAATGTTTGACAAGATGATCTATGTCATTGAGGCTAGGAATGATGTTGTAGAGGCTAGTAAGATTGTACAAGATAACTTAGATAACTTAGGATGATAATGTAATGAAATAAATGAAGTTATTTTGTTTATTTTCTTTATTGAACTATGTGTAAGAAGAAGATGTGTACTTACTTACAATAATTTACTTAGCATGATTTATATTTAAATAGGAAGAGATTATTAGGCCAATTCAGTGCTTAATTGTCTCTGCCTAGATTTAAATAGAAATTAGGCTAAGTGTTGAAGACTCACTGAATGCATAGCTTCAGCGAGAAACCTCAAACGTATTCAAGTCAAAGACGTCGTCAAAAAAGTCAAAGATTACTTGAAGACATACTCGTCAGCTGGGATGGATATCACCTAATATGTAGATGGAATGCGTTGAAGGATTTGAAGAGAGTCAAGGGTGGCGATACCTTGATGATCTTATTACCCTTTCAAGATAAGCAAGCTGAACTTAAGGTCTATCTCTAAGTGAAGTTTAGGCAGGATAATTCAACAAAGCAAAATGTCGGGACAAAGTATCCTTTAAATTAAAGTATGTCCTAAGTACAAAGTTGGTAAAAGCAGTGAACAGTTGGCAGAATTGTTCACTAAAGTATGGGCGGGATGTTTCCAAGAATGGACGTGCATTAAATGCAGACGTACTTCCACCACAGGCCTCTTGACACGTCCTAACTACCTCCACTAAGGAAGCAACCTCGTATCACTATAAATAGAGAATGTCTCATGTTATAAATGCTATCACTTTAATTGTTTTCGTTATTATAGCATTTACTCCTTTGTCAAACTTACACAATAGTAAGCTGATCCTATCAGCGGGACTATACAAGTTTGCTTGTAAACTTGATATATTGTCAAGTTTACTTGTTCAAAGGGTAACCTTATATTGTCATTCAACAAGTGTGATCCATGACACTTTGTAATACTTTGATTATATCAATAAAACATTACACGATTGAAAAGTTATACTTTATGTTTTTTGTTTACTTGTGTGTTGTGTACTTCCTAAAAGACGTGTAAATTAGGACTTTCACTAATGAATATGTTAAGTAAAAGAAGTGTTTTAATTAAGGAAAACAGATTTGGTCAACGATAAACAAAACATATGAAAAGGTAAAAAGACATATATTGCTTCTAGTTCATATTGTATTTCATAGTGGGAGCAAAGAATGATGTGATTAGAGAATTTCGGTATACATACAAAAACACTATGTTCTCTCTGTAGGTTTTCTTGTCTTAAATAGAATACTGTATACAGTATTATTTGCGTCTATTAGTTAGGGATAACTTGTTAACAGTGGAAAACTATTACACATATTACATTAAAAATTTGCTTATGTTATTGGATTAGCTGCGTTTAAGTTTCTTTGATCAAGTTTATTTCATAAGCAAATGAATACCCCGTATCATTTAAAAAAAAGCTCTTGTAAGTTATGTCCACCCTTTAAACTATATATTTTAAATAGCTTACTTGTTTTCTTTTTTAAATGATAAGTTTAATTTTGTGATAATCTTATGTGTCAAACGCGCTTCATATCTCGCATGACACACATATTTTGCCACCTATAGTCTTGCTTTATGAATAATATTTTTCTTTCAAAATTATTGTCCTCTTTTTACTTTTTAATTTTTTTAACTTTAATATTTAATAATTTTGTTTTTGCTATATAAACTTTTGATCCAGAATTGTTGCAGGGGTCTAACTAAGGGTGAGTTGCAAGAGTTACTAAAAATGAAGTGATGTTTTGTGTTGAATGTTGAGTCAATGTAATTGCGAAAGAAATTTTATAGATGAATTGTTAGGTTAGCTGATGTTGTTAAATATGAGACTTAAAAGAAAAAAATTAAAAAAAAGGAAAAGCGAGTTAAAGTTTGAGTTATTTATGTTTTTAAAACAAGAAACACACTAGGACAAAAGGACCAAGGTATCCAAGTAGGGGTGTCAATTGGGTTGATTTGAACTGATCCAAATCCAATAAGGTTTTGTAAGGTCGGGTTGATTCGAATCCAATCTAGCTTATCGGGTCAACTTGATATACCCGATGGCCTAATAGGGTTAGATTAGGGTTCTAGTTAGTTTTTATCGGGTTAACGGGTCAACCAGATAAACTTGATAGTAAAAGAGAAAAAATGTGATAAATATATAAAGGTCTCACATGTATAGAGAGAGAAAAAAAGAATATGACTCACAAAAATGTCACACCCGAGCAAAACCTATCAAAATGGTCGGTTATCATTTTTTAAATCCAAGAGTTCTTTATACAAAAGAAAGAACCAAACATTTAATTATTATCTTTTCAACCTTAAGTTTATGTTGAAAGGTTTTTGGGAGCGATTTTTGGAGATCGTCATCAAGTATCAATCTTGTAAGGGCTTTTTAAAATTTCAAGGATAAGTTGACATATAGCTAGGCAGCAAGTTGACAACTTCTACATCATCAAACTCTCACATCAGAACCTGTAGTATTCGCATTGTCATTGGTGATATATTACGTGCTTATTGGTGTTATAATCATGAAGGTTGGTTAGGTTTCTTGCGTTTTCTGTTAAGAAACCCTAATTTAGGATTTCGATCCTATTAGGATTTCCTTCTTTCTCCAAATCATGTTTGTTGCTTTTGTTGCTGTTAATCGGGGTTTGTTGATTGGTGTTTCTGTGTTCGTGGGGATTTCAGTATGGAGAGAGGGTTTTTATCGAATTCAAAGGATAATAATAAGAAAAAGGAGATGTTGTTGGTCGACTCGGCTGCGAAAGTAAAAAACATTAACGATAAGTTTATAAGTAGGAGGGCTGTTAGGGATCCTCAATTTGATATAAGTGTAACGAGTGAGGATCATCCTACTACTGTTCATAAGTATGTTAGGGGCAACCTCAAAAATCTACCTCAAATCGATTGATGGGGATGGTTCTGTGAGTCCGTTAATGGCCTCTCCTTTAAAGAGGTCGTTCCATTTAGAAAAGCTTGGCTGATGAGGTAAACGAATTCTCATCTATGTTACAGTGTGGTTAATTCTCATAATGCAACACATGTATGAAACACATGTTACTATCCCGGATGTAAAATGTGGAAATTGATGCTAACATGGCCAACAAGGATGTTTCCATTATTAATGAGTCTACGGATGCTACTGGCTCTCCTAATACGATGATAGGTACATTTGCGAGTTTACTTAAACCTGAACGGACTACCATGAAGATTAATTTTTATTCCCTTCGCAATGAGGAGCAAGTTGTGAATTCAGATGTTGTTATTCCTAAACATGCTAAGGATAAAGTTATGTGCCAATATGAGAATACTCTTGTCGGATACTTTGTGGGTAAGAGTATTGCCTTCCCTCTAGTGCAGAATTACGTTAATAATACTTGGAGCAAGTTTGGACTGCAAAAGGTTATGAGAACAGATAATGAGGTGTTTTTGTTCAGGTTTTCGTCTTTAACGGGTGTTGATCAAGTGTTGGAGCGAGGCCCATGGTTGATCCATAAATCACCAATTATTCTTACTAAATGGTCTCCTTCTTTGCCTTTAAAGAAAGGAGAGGTTATCAAGGTCCCGGTTTGGGTAAAATTGCATGGCATGCCTGTTCTAGCTTATTCGGATGTTGGTCTGAGTTTAATTGCTACTCAAATAGGGAAACCTATAATGTTGGATGCGTTTACTAGTTCAATATGTGTCTATTCGTGGGGACGTATTAGTTTTGCCCGTGCTCTTATCGAAGTTAGTGTGGATACTATTCTTAAAAATGATGTTGTGATGGCTATTTCGAATGATGATGGTAATGGGCATACAGTGGAAGTGATTCGCGTGGAGTATGAATGGAAACCTCCACATTGTGTTGCATGTAAATGTTTTGGACATGATCCTAATACATGTCCTAAACGTGTCAAAAAGGCTCCTCCTAAAGATACAAATCGGGATCCTACTTCTGTGGAGGAGAACGAAGATGACTTTATTCAGGTTAAAAGCCGAAAGAAGAAGAAGAAGAAAATGGACAAGGTAGTGGAATTAACCTTTCTAAATGCAATCCTAACTTTCAATATCGTTCGGTTTCTCAACCGAGAAAAGGAAATGGTGAAGCTTCCAAAGAAGCTACTGGCTCTAAGAAAGGTTTGATTAATTTTAATGGTAATGGTAATTCTGTCACTCTTAAGAATTCTTTTGCGAACCTTATGGAGGAGGATGTAGCCTTGGATGAAAGTCAGAATCTTAGTGATTCCGTGAATGCGAATGGAAATTGTTGAGAATCGATCAGCTCATCTAGGATTAGTTTTACGAATAACATTAATATGCAGCGGAATAATAAGAACAATAATGCTATTCAACAAGGTTAACTACTTACTAAACAATTGAAGCCATACATTATCTTTGATTAAATAAAATGAGACTACAATCCACTAATCTAAAACACTAACTATATAAACTAAAAAGCTAACTATTAAACTCTCATTGGAAGAACTAACTATGATGGATGCATGAAAACTATTTCACCCTACCTCTCTTTATAACTAGAAGAGGCATGGATTTTACAATAAAACCTAGCTTGATACGAAGCTAACTTAATATTACACAATAAGTCCTTGTTATTTCATCTTTCTTCTTTCTCATATGTGGTTTTTGTAATCATCAAATTCTAAATCCTAACAATCTTCCCCTAATTGATATTATAAAACAAATCATCATAATGAAAAAATCTCAAAGCTTCCCCTTGACTTAAGATCTTCTTGCAACATGTCACAATCATAAATAAGATCAAACCATAATAGTCCCTTCGTTCCCCGTTTTTGTAGACATTAAATAGGGTCATCTGTAGATGAATCAACTTGTGAATACTTCCCCTTAAGTGTACATGTAGATGGTAAACATTAACAATGAGCTTCCCTGAAAGTATGCTAACCATCTCATGAATCTCGAGACTCAGTAGGCTACCAATGGTAATAAATGATGAAGATAAATGATTTTATAACCCAGGATGTTGAAAGAAGTAGAATTTCCCAAACTTGTTTCTTCTGTTGCACATAACCACTAGCCGTCAAACTTATACCAATACCAAAATATAAGTAGAATCAAAATCTCTTGAGAAAATCCTTATTTATCCATAAAATGAGACACTGATCACAACCACGTAACTCCTTAAAAAGTGATACCAAATGTACGTAGTAAGCTCATAAGGTAGATCGAACACCTTTGCTAGATCATCGAAGTCCTTCATCATAACAATTAAGCACAAACAAGTTACCTCAAAATGTTGTAAGCCATTTGAGATATGATAAGAACACCAACCTGTGAAAATCAACTACAATATCAAATAAGCAATAACCAATTTTCTTCATAATAATCCCCAAAAACAAGCCATTATTTCATCATCTATCTGAGATTCAAACGCGTCTGTTGTCCAACATCGAACAATGCTAGCGGTACCAAAAATCAAACCCACGGTACTAAGTGAAAAGGCGCTAGCGTTACAAACCACCAAAGCAATTAGTAACACTATTTCTGTCCAAAGCTCCTGTCACTAAGATGCTCATAGACGACACACTATCTATCACACTAAACTTGTCGCTAACGGTCACTGTACTGTTACTAAACTATTACTACCCCTGTGTTCTCCTTCTGTCCCAAGCCATTAGAGACACTTTTAATTGTCTACTGAGGTCTTTGCTATACTTGATGCTATTTTAGGCAGAAACAAACTTTAAGGCGAGCAATATTAACCAACAAGACAAACTTAATACCTTCCCCATAAGCTTGAGCAACTCAAATTAACGAGTAGTACTATCAGGTTATCACGAGCAGTATTAATCCTTCTTTGGCAGCAGCATAAACCACGAACTCATTCAAATCATATACGTGGACCCTTTTATTGTTAATAGCTTAACCTTCTTTGAGCCCAATAGTAGAATAGAATAATTAAACTCATAAATTATAGTAACTTGAATACCAAATCCTATGAGAACCAAACAATATAACATTTCTATGGAAGGCGGCACTAATCAACATCATACAGTTAATAGTATTAACTTTAAGTAACGTGAACAATATAGACATTAATTGGTTAAGCAACTAACTCAACGAACGGCTTCAATAATCTTGTATGAAGCCCAATAACATGTCCGTGATAATAAACAACGAAACAGATCTAGGGTTTCCTTCTTCTTATGCAAACCCACAATTCGACATAAGCACATACGAACAGCATGTACACGAATCCAATAAACTCATACCTGTGAACAATCATTTAGCACAGTTATTGCTGCTCTCCATACGTGATAATCATATGAACAAAGAAAACCCTATTAACTCTCCCATCCTTTGCTGCTTCTGTTGTTGTAATTAAACACTTTCAAGACCAATTTTCTTCAAAACAACATCCATAATGAAACCCATGTCATTACATACCACGCAGCCTCATCCATAAAAGCGTAGCTCATATGAACCCTAAAGGGTTATTTAATACAAACCGAGCCATCACTAAATAAAACCACACATGTTTGAAAAAACGATCACCAAAACATTTATACTAAGGTTCACATCAACCCATATTATGGTAACTCACCAAGACTAGTAACACCAAAAACCTTTAAAAAAATACCTTTTCTGCAACAGTTTTATAAAAATCATATCTTTAATTTGAAGACTCAAATCAAAGATCGCTCCGGTCAGATCGTACCTATATGTGTATAGAACCTCCAGTTAAATTTTCGTACGATCCATACGTTAACGAATGATATATCATTGTTTGTTACCACCGGCTTGCCTAGAAAGTGAACGAACAAAAAAAATCCCTAAACGAATTTTTTAGGTTTATTCTTCGTTCCCCCCCCCCCCCCTCGAGACCATAAAACCTTAAAACCAAGATATCAAGACACCCTCTCTGATACCTAACCATTTTTAGAATAATCGATCAACCCCATCTATGATTTGTTTTAAAACCGAATAACATTAAAACCGGCAGCAGGAATAATAAGACACTAATTATATTCAGACAAGGTTTAACTACAAAACATTGAAAGCCGCCATCATTATATTTGATCAAAATTAAAAGCGAATACAATCTACTATCTAATACACTAACTATAAACAAATAAGCTAACTATTAGAAATCTCATTTGAGAGATCTAACTATGATGGATGCATAAAACTATCACCCCTACTCTCTTTAATATACTAAGAGGCTAGGTTTACAAGAATAAACATAGCTTTGATAAGAAGCTAACTTAACAATACCATTAAGTCCTTGTATGATTCATCTTCGTGTCTTTTCTTTCATAGTTGTCTTGTAATCAACAAATCTGTAAATCCCAACAGAAATGACAAAGGGACAAAAGATTGTAATATTGTTATGAATGAAGAAGTCAACAAGCTTAGGATAGTCTTTGGGAGAAGTTTAAGGCAAATAAAGAGGCTTCAAATAGCAAATCAAAGTTCACTAGCTTGGATTGTGATGATGATTCTAATGACGACAAGGAAGTTTGCATGCTGGATGGTATGATCGGTGGAGATTTTATAGACGGATTGGAAGACGATTTGGATTGTTATGACGGCTATGGGACCCATGTTTATGATCTTACGCCACAAGAACAAGCTTTTTGTGATCAGTATGATATCCGCTTGAATAGTCGTGGTAGGAAGTAGTTTTGGTATGTTCGTTATAAGAATGGCCTGTCATTCTTATGTAGTGGTTTGGTTAGTAGCTCTCTTTGTTGCTTGTTAGTGCCCATGTAATGGGCTGGGTTGTAGGAATTCACCTACACATTTTATACTTAAACGTCTTTTTGAAGTAATACATTTACCGGGGAAACCCTTTACCAAAAAAAAAATCTTTTCAACCTTAAACCCAAACCAAGGTGGCATAACAAACAAAACCTAAACTTACCATTATGCCTTTTTTTACCAAAGTCATAACTTATA